>RJWM01010696.1:0-62454 GCA_004363535.1 Dasyprocta punctata
AAGTTGTTTACCAAGATTAATGTTGAGTATAATAAAGGCCCCAGATATTTCTACCTGTGGGTACTGAGATTCAATAATGCTCTCTGTTCAAATTACACAGTTTGCTTCCATGGGGCAGCTCCAATGTGTTATTGTGAGCTACTCTCTGTTGATTTAAAGTGAGATGACATGGAAACAGATTAGTGAAAACCACAGACATTATAAATTGCAATTTGGCCTCAATAGATGAATGGAGAAGAAATGCTTTGATCTGTGATTCAGAGCTGAGCTGCAGTATTTACAGAAAAAAATATCTTCAGGGAGAAAGAAGGAGAGGCATGGAAGGGAGCCTGTGGGTATTAAAAAGAATATGTTCTCAAATTCCAGATGACCTACCTAAATGAATGTGAGGGCTCAGGCCAAGAGTGTAAGGGTTTTCTTGCAATTTTATTAAGCCCTATGGGTAGAAAGTGAGGATATTTATGCAATAGGACATCTGGTCTGACAAAACACTGTTGCACCTAATCCCGTCTGTACCTGGCAATCCTGGAATCCAGTACTACAGGGAGATAAATGGCTCCATTTGCAGCGCTAAAGTACTTCTCCTCCTCACTCTGTTCTTATTAGATGTTTCATGACCATTATGTGACCACAGAGGGTACCCTTTGGGACAGTCATTCCTCGCCCTTCTCCCAGTGCAGGGGTTACAGCCAATTTGTGTGTTCTCAAGGACTCATCCTGAGGACCACTCTCTGTCAGCTCCCTAACCTCACAAAACTAAAATGTTCCCAGTTGCCCAAAGTGGCCCTACCTTTCACCCTCCAGTGTTCACTTCTACCACACCCACCTCAAGCATCAAATGATTATGCTTAGTAACACCATGAAATGTTAAAGCAGGAAAGGCTATTAGAGATCAGAGAATAACTCTTCCAATATTACAGAAGGGTAAACTGAGGCTTGGAGGGAGCATATCATATCCGCAAGGTCAACAATTGACTGCTGTGCTTCCTTTTGGGAAGTAACAGAACTTTATAACAGAATGCATATCATGAATCCCTCATGAAAATAATGCCTGAGGAATGTCTAATGATCTTTCCTCTTACTTCTTGCAATGAGTCCTGTAGGAGCAATGTGTGCTGAGAGACCCTATTGCTATTCCCTTCCCTTGGGTTGAAAGGGTACAGAAAAGCATAGGATCAATTAGGTGTTATATGTAATTATCACTGCTAGTAATTGTTGAATGTTGTGTGCCAGGCATTGCTGATATAGATTGAATTTTTCACAACTTCACTAGGAAATGCATACATTTATCAGAGTATTCCTGTTTTACACACAAGGAAACTGAGATTTAGAGACAAGAAGCAACTTTGCCAAGGTCTCACACCCACATTAAAGGACAGACGCAGGTTTTAGTCCAAGCAGTTCTATGCCAGTCCAGTACCCCAGTTTTTTAACCATTCCCAGCAGATTTCAATCTTGGAGTGTCTCCTAATCACTGCTTGTGATGCCCATCCTCCCTACTGGATTCCTCTCAGCACCTCTTGGTCCAGTCCCCACCATCCTTGTTTTCTCCTCACCTTTCTCTCACCCTGAAAGCATTCCCCTACCATTTGAACTGCCTGTCTCACAGCTCATCTCCCTCCTCCCAGACCACTCCCTCTTGACTCTTCATTTCTTTCCTGACCTCCTTTGCAATGTTGCTATAGTTCTTTTTCATCACGGTCTTCTCCTCCTTTCCCTACGTTCCCACGCCTGGGCTCCCACATCTCTACCTCCTGTCTCTTCCGTCTACCACCCAGAATGCCTCATTTGGATCTTAGATCTGGGTTACATCTCCTGGCCTCGCCATAGTTGTGCTAGCACAGACAGCTTTGTGCAAATACACTGACACATTTCCAGGCAGAATAAGTATGTATTCTTTTTCTTTTTGGGGGTGGGGAGGCAGGATGAGGGGAATTCGTGCCTAAGTATAAGTACTTTTAATTATCTTCTATTCACCCAGCAGATATTCCTGGAGCAATTTCCATTTGCCTAGCACCCTGCTGAATGAGTGCCTCTCCTGACTAAGACATTGTGCCTGGCCTCAATATCTTATATCCTAGTGCTTTATCTGAAAAATAAGAACAGTGCCACCTCCCCTTCGTCACTACTCTTCGTTTATTAACTCCCCTACTCAACAGAAGCACCTTCTCTTCTGCCAGGAAGCTTAGGGAATAAGAATCAAGACTGTGGTGCCCATGACCTTACAGGGAACTGACTGCAGATGGTCCATTCCACAGGGTAACCACGGGAGCCAGAGGAAGGCTGACCACCTTCCTGAATGCATCAGAAACAGGCACCAGGAGGCAAATCAGAGCTCGGTCTTGAAGGACTAAGTGGTCAGTTGAGGAAAAGAGGAAGGAAGGGCATGTGGGAAGACAAGGGCAGAGAGAAGAAAAAGGAGATTTTGTTCAAAAAATGCATATCCACCCTAAGGCTCTAGGTGAGGCAGCCAAAGGGGAGGACAGGAAATGAAAGGGGGAGAATTTTGGGGAGCCTGAAATATGAAGGCCCTCTCTGTTTGCTGGGCTTGAGACCTAAGAATACCATTTCTTGGCCTTCACTAATCTGAGGTGCTAATGCTGATTCTCTGATGTTCACAAGAGCCTAAGACCTCTCCATCATTGCTTCCCTGTGTATCAGTTGCCTGTGACCAGAACCATGGTTCTCTCTAAAACACTGTCCTGTTTAAGACAGTGACCTCAGCACCACCTTGCCCCAGGACCTTGGTATAAGTTATCCCATTTTGAGGTCAAAGCTAGTTTATTAAAGCAGAAAAAAAATCTCAAGACCTGAATGTTAGACAAGTGTTTAATTATGGGAGCACAGTTTAATTACTTAGCCCAACTTTATATGACTTAATTTATAAACATAATTTACAGCTCCCTTGTTCCTTTCTCAAGCCATTTAGCTCATTAATAGTGCTGACTATAAGAACTCTGAAGAGTCCTTTCTTGCTGGGCTCCAGGCCAGTGGTGTAGCAAGGTAAAGCAGAGGGGGCAGGGGTGGAAGACATGTGTGCCTATAATAAGCAGTTTATCCCTGGTTTTGTTCAGAATTTCCCATGCATGGGGACAGTAAAAAGCAGATCAACTTTTGTATGTTTTATTACTGTTTTTTAATCCAATAAAGACAATGTCCATCCCATGACCCCCTATCCCGTGGCCCAGACCCAGGGTAAACCACTTGTCCCTCTGCCTTTCCCAAGCCTCTGTCCTAGACAGCCTTCCCTTCCCCACAGAAACCAGCTCTGTGCAGCAATCTACTGGGGCTTCCCTTTAGACCTCCCCAAGAAGCATTTGTTTATTCAGCCAGCATTTATTTAGTACCCACTATGTGCAAGACTTGATGGCAATGAAGTGCAAAGCCAAGGTAAAATAGAATACGACAATTAACAGTGCCTACTCACTATGCACCAGGCACTTTGCCAAGCTTCTGCAAACGTTGCTTTTAATTTTCAGAGCAACCTTGGAAACAAGGCTCAGATTGTTTCAAACGGTAGCTCTTGACTCTGGCTGCATGTTGGAGTAACCTGAGGAGTTTTGACACCTAGCTCCCACACTCTAGTTTTTCTGGCTTATTGGCCTGGTCTGTGGTCCAGTCAATGTGATATTTAAAAATAGAACAAAACTAAGCAACAACAAAAGACCTCTTCAGACAATTCCAATGTGCAGACAATTCTAAAGTGCTTAAGTACCACTGATTTAAGTAATTTCCCTAAGATTACACAGTTAGAGGTGGGAATGCTAGCCAGCTGAGCCTTATTATGTGCCAGACTCAGCACTTGGTCCTTTCACTATCAAAGATGGAACAGATGGCATGTGCCATCAAAAAGATAAATTGCTAGTTTTGGGTTTTTTGAGGAATCTCCATACTGATCTTCATAGTGGTCGCACTAGTTTATAATTCCATCAACAATGTAGAAGGGTTACTTTTTTTCCCTATAGTCTCACTAGTATTTGGTATTATTCGATTTCTTGATGATTAGCATTCTTTCTGGAGTAAGATGGAATCTCAGTGTTGTTTTAATTTGCATTTATCTAATGACCAGTAATGCTGAACATTTTTTCATTTGTTCATTGACCATTCGTACTTCTAAGAAATGTCTATTCATTCAGTTGCCCTTTGATTCAGTCTTTTATTTTGGGGGGATGCTAATTTTTTTGAGTTCTTTATGCATTTTAGATACTACTCCTCCGAGGAATAGCTGGCAAAATTTTTTCTCATACTGGAGGTTACCTCTTTACTCTACTAGTTGTTTCATTTGCTGTACGGAAGTTTCTTTATTTGATACGATTCAATCTAGCTATTCCTCTTCTAGTTATCTTCCTGAAACATTTAAAGACATCATATTACAGTGATATGTACATGCCAATATTTATAACAGCACAATTCATGATAGCTGAATCTTGAAAGTAGCCCATATGTCCATTGGCATAAAGAAAATGTGGTGTTTATACCCAATGGAGTACTATTCTGCCATAAAGAAGGATAAACAAGTCATTTACAGGAAAATCAATGGACTTTGAGAGCATAGTGCTCAGTGAAGTAGACCAAACACACAAGTTTAAATACTTCATGGTTTCTCTTATATGAGAAACTCAAAATGTAAGTAAAGAGCAAACGGGAAGATAGATAATAGAAAGTGTGTTGATAAAATTTGTTCAAATGGGAAAGGGATCAAGAGATGGAAAGGGGATGAAAAAAGAATTAAAATGTGTATTATATGTACCAACTCCCCACAAGGAATGTAATCATTATGTAATGCAAACATGTACTAATAAAAAAGAGGAAAAGATAAATTGCTACTGAAGCATGGTAACTTGTAGGTTTTTCTTTTAAAGGGTTTGCAAAGAGTCCAGAAGTAGAAAGAATGGTGAGCATGACTTCTAAGGAAAAAGAACCATATGAGAAAAATGTAGAGGTTAGAAAAAGTGCAGAAGTTACATAGAAGAGCAAGCAGACTATGTGATTTGGAACGGTTGAGGGAAATAAGGCGGGAAAGGTAAACCAGCAACAGACTGTAAAAGGCAATACTTCTCACCTCACTTCAGATTGTGTAGACTGATGATCATATTCTATATGACCATTAGAATGAATTAGGAATGAATTAGGCTGCTTATGGCAGGATTGGCATCTCAGCATATCTGACATACCCATCGGGAAGCTTTGGTATAATGCCTTGAATATGATCCAAGAAGTTTGAACTTTAGTCTGTGGATGATAGGAAACTAATGAAGATTTCATATTAGATTGTGACTGTGTCAAATTTGTGTGTTCTAAATTAGAAGTATACAATTAGGAAGAGACTTTGAACCACTCAATAAAATTCCAGCCAGGAGGCAGTCCTGTACTGCAGAGCAGAGATGACGCAGATGGACATGCATTCAAAAGAGAATGGATGTGAGGCAGAGGGCCCCTGCACACAGCTGGGCATGTTGCACAGTGTGAGGGCCTGGGCAAACAGGCCAGGTTTCTGGAAGTACTGTAGCTCCTTTCCCCAGGCCTCACTCCTCTTGGAAGAGGGATGATGAAGCTCACCTATCAGAAGTGCTGTGAGACAACATGTGAAAGAGACATGGCAAAGGCCTGGCCCAAGGCCAGTACTCAGATGTCCATTTCCCTACTGCCCTGGACCTTGTGTAGTTTCTGATGCTTCAAGTCAAATAACGGGGATCATATTAATGGTTCTAATTTGCATTAGTTACATTTTCCTTTGTAAAATCTCTGTTCTGCTGTGTGTGTGTACCTATGTGTATGTGTGTATGGTTTTTAGTTAGCCTTCTGTACAGTTGCCATGTATGAATTTGCATAGCCTTTGTTAATAGACTTTTTTGCCAGTACTGGGATTGAACCCAGGGCCTCGTAGTGGCTAAACCTGTGTTCTATCACTGAGCAACATCGTCAGTCTGTCATAACCACTATTTTTTGAGAATTTGCTATTTCAGGATCAATATAACTATTTTGCATATATTATCTCACTTAATCTAATCCTAAATAGATTGTCAAATCTGACTGAGGGCCCATTTTTGTATGGCTCTCATTCCATGAATAGTTTACACATTTTTTAAAATGTTGAAATGAACAGAAAAGACTATGCAATGAACACTGTATTGCAACAAAGCTAAAATACTTACTTTAGCTTTTCAGGAAACATTTACCAATTTCTGCCCTATGAGATAGGTTCTTAAACTATTCTCACTTTATGGATGAGAAAATAATTGTCTCTTTTTATAAGTGAAGTAATTACAAAAGGCCACACAGATAATAAGTGGTAAATCTTGGTTCCAAGTCTAAGTTCCATCTCCATGTGCTTCAGTAGCAACTTTATTGCCTTAAAATATATTAACATTTCCCCTGCCCTTTACTGGAAACCCAAGCCTGATCCATCCATAGCTTGTTCCTAAAGAGAAGGACATACCTTCTCTGTTGTCTGCATCCTGTACGTGTGCTCCACCTTCCCTGCCTTTGTATTACCAAAGCAGGGGAATTTGTAGCCTAAACTCTGTAATATCCATTTCCTTTCCCCTATCCTACATTCCCTGTGATGTTTTCAAAGCTGCAGTGGGGGCAGGGCTGCCAGCGAGCCTGCTGAGAAGGGAAGGAAAGGAGTGAGTGCACTGTTGGCAGGAAGTCTGGGTCCCAGCCTGGGGGAAGGGAGAGAAAGTAGTTTCCTTCCCAAAGGATGCTGATCTGATTTTCTCATAGGCACAGATCTCAGTGGCCTCCTTATTTGGGTTAGGGGGAAAAACATCTGACAGCCACCCTGCTACCAACTCCAGCTGAAAGAGTAGTGGTCAGTGCCAACTGTTCCCCAGGAAAGGGGTAAATGTAAGGCTCTGACCTTGGGAGAAGGATGCCTGCAGTATGTGCTGGTATCTTGTCCAGCTGAGAAGCAAGATGCCCTGCTTTGTCAAGCACACTGGTTCATGAAGAGTTGCCACATACACCATCAGTGTGCAACCAAAGTTTGAGGACTCAGAAGGCATAAATACACTGTGTACCATAACTAACAAGAACACAACTCCAAGTTTTAGGTATTTCAGCAAGCATTGTGCCTCAGGGACACTCTCCTAAGAAAAGGGGTACACAGAAACGGAATCCACATTTATTGAGTTCCATACTACCAGGGCTGAGCTGTATAAGTAAATGTGCCATTCAACACTGACAGTCCCCCATGTTAGTTACGTCCAGTTTTTAAAAGAAAAAAGTGACACTAGAGATGAGTTCATTCACTCATATGATATTAAATGGGCCTCCTATGAACCTTAGCACTTAAAATAGTGAAGCAAACAATGGAGCCCCATCTCTACCCTTCCTGAGATTCTGTTTCAGTAAAGGAATCTCAAACACCCTCACAATTGATGGATGAATCATGGCAATAATAGCCACAAAGGGCAAGGGAAGACACTGTGAGATGTAACAGATGTAACTCAGTTTGAGAAGCCAATAAGACTTCCCTCAGGAAATGAGCCTGAAGCTGAGACCTGAGACATGACTTAGAAGAGGGGCGTGAGGAACCTCAGGGTGGAAGAAGGCACAAGGATGCGGAAACATACAGGAGAGCTGGAACTCAGTGTGAGAGGTAGGGACTGGTACAGCCCAGAGTCACCTGGCCAGCATCACAAAGCAAGCTAGGGGGTGGGTTTTATTCCAAGAAGCAGCAGAGGAATGTGAACCATAGAGAAACCCAGAAGTCATGCTCTTACAAGTAGGAAACAGGCGATCAAATACAGGTTGGAGTCTAAAGTTCGAGGTTTTCCCACCATACCCAGAACATTTATCTGAATAAAAAAAAAAAGAAAAGCCTGCAGGTATGAGGTATGATCAATTAATAGGCTCTGTCAACTAACCGAAAGGAAGTCTGATGTTGCAGGAAAGCCCTAGAACAGGAGCCAGAAGTCTTGAGTTCCATTTCTGCCTCTGACCCTTCATAGTTGTATAACTGGGCTGAGTCTTTTCACACTGTTTCCTCATATCCAAAAGGAAATGCTGGATGAAGGGTTCAGTGAGTTATTTGCAACTATGAAGAGCCCAGAGCAAACAGTGCATCTCAGCTCTTATTTTATCAACATCTTTGAGCTCTGGTAGTCCGTAGCTCTTAGAATGAATTCCGTGACTATGAATACAATTTTTCAGAGCCCTCGTTCCCAGGCACAGTAATCAATCTTCATTATTTCTGTAGAACATTGTAAAATTTTCTTTTGACATAATCGCAGAATCTTCCACTAACCCTTAGGAACTCTTGTCTCCAGAAGGAACCGTGGATTTTATAGTTCACTTAAATGTTCATATAATTGATTCGCCCCTCTTACAGGATTTACCCACACAACCCACAAGCAGAAATTTAATTATGGTTCTGAAGGGACTTACTGTTATAGTACTGGCAGAGCTTTCTTAGGTTAAGTGATAATTAAAGCTTAAATTCCAGTGAGGTCAAGTGCTTTTAAATGTGATCTATTCCCTCCCCCACCCCATATTCCAACAAAAATAATTTAGATTTTGAAATTTGTGATGATCCTAAACAAGAAATGATTTTTTATATCATATATAAATTTTTCTGTTTTAATTTGGTTCCTGATTTAGCAATAACAAATTTCCATGTGTGTTTGTGTACTGATAGCATATTTATAGGGGTTGGGAGGAGTTGGGGGAGCTACTCTTGATGATTATGGCAAATATTCAGTCCTAGGCTGCTTCTCTTCTGACAGTCCCTACACTATCGCTCCATAAGTTTTTGAGTCCTCTCTTCTCTTTGCCCAGCTGGTGTGTGCTTTCTCTGGGAATGCATACTCATTTTGATATTAACTTAAGCATGGCATAATTAGGAACACAAATCTGCTGCAAGAAAACAGTACAATTCATTCAAAAGCCAAGATTCAATGACTTTTGGATTATCTGTTGTTAGGCTTCTTTTACATCCTTATTGCTCTCCATTCTAGTAATTGAAGACTGTCTGCATATGTAAGTATGCGCCTGTAATTGGCCTACTAATACACTGTCCCAGGCAAGCTCTGTTGTTGTGGAAGAAGAAATAGGATAACTCATCTCATATTTGTAAATCTAAAAGAGGTAGATGAGGTTCTATCTAGGTTCCTTCTATGCCAGATACAAGAATAGAACTCTCTCTACGTGAGCTGAGTCACACAAAGGGTAGTTTTTATACTAAGTATGAGTTCTTATTTTCCATAATAATCTTTTCTTGAGCTTTGTCTTCATGTTTAACCATCTGCCTTCTTCAATAGATTCATTTTGTTTTAAGATGTGGTTGCTTTACCTTTGGTTGGCATTACAAAGTTAAAACAAAGTACCCACCCACTCTGAAATTGCCCACTTTTTGTCATTGGAAGACTTCATAATCAACACACAAGTAATCATGCCAAGTGCTCATTTATATATCTATGTGTTTGTTTCTATGGGTGTGTATAAATTCCTATGTTAGCAAAACCTAAAAGCAAAAATGAGTTTATAACACATTACAGTCAGAGAGTCACATCATGATTGGGCTTTGGACAGGCAAAAGACCTTTGGCTGGCTTCCACATTATACAACACCATCAGTGTAACAAAATCCTACATGATTTAGTTCTTATCTTTCCAGCTTCATTTCATGCTACTCCCCTACTTCCTTTTCTATGCTTCTGCCATACTGCAGAGTTAAGTCCTTAAAATCCATGATCTTTGCTGCCTCCAGACCTTTACACATGTTTTCACTCCAGCTAGAATCCTCTTCTACCCATGGCAAGTCACTTATTCCTTATCCTTCATGTCTCAAATTTATTATCACTTCCTGTGAAAATTTGCTGTGGTCTTATATCCATATAGCATTTCACAGGTTTTCATTTATTCAAAAACAATTTTTTAACTATTTTTTCAGAAAACTTTATATGCTAAGCACTATAGGTTGAGAGAGAAGAAAAAGGCTCATGGGAGTCATCCAAAGACCTCCAACATTCCCATCAATAGCACTTCCAAACTGATCATTAGAACGCACTCTAAACTATTAACACTCTTGCATTATAAAACATCTACCTTACTCTTTCTGTCATTTTATTCAAGGACTCTAATGATGTTAAAATGTCAATTTCTCATGATAAAACGCATCATACTTCTAAACTACCTACAAAGCCTATCACAGGAGTGAATACAAGAGAAATACACAGCAAATACCACTGACTAATTACCTATTGACATGCCTTTAGGGTAAATTCCCCGTGAGTCAGTTAACAACATGGTAAGCTGCTCAAGAGGGTACAAGCTGCCTCAGGGTATGGGCCTTGTCTACCATGTTCAGCATTTTTCCAAGGTCTGACACATGCCTGGCACGTGTTAGGCACTAAATAAATATTTATAAAGTAAACAGATGAATGAACAAATGACATAAAGGCAATAGTGAACACAAGACCAATTTTAAGGAAACTTCAAAACAATTAAAAAAAACTCGTTCTCTTCTCATCTCCATAATTCTTAACTTTAGTGAGTATTATTTACATTTTCTTCCTCATTTTTTCTTAAAGATTTTTAAAAATATCTCTACTCTTTTCTTTGATGGTCTCTGTAAGTGAAAGGAAAACAAATAATCATAGCAGACATTTATAAGCAGCAACTTTCTCCTATACAGCTTTTTAAAGACACCAGGAATGATGATATGAATAACTGATCTACCTCTCCTTTTATGGCCTTCTTTTATGACAATCACTATAAATCATAAGAACAGTCTTTAATTCAATATAAGCCAACATATATTCATTCTGTGTTGGGTAGATTCAAAAAAATAGTAAGACTAGAATGCACTGAAGGAGAATGTAAACAACTATTATATAACATGACAATTGCTGGGAAATGGACAGAGTATTTAAGGAATAATGAAAATGTCTTGGAGCATGAAACAAAACTTCAAAAAGAAATTTATTAAGTTACTCTTTCAAGATGGTAGGATCTCAAAATTAATGGAGGTTAGATGGGAATTCCACATAGACATAACAGCATGAGGGCACTGAGTATGTACATATCTTGTGCTAATATTCAAAACAAAAGTTAAAATAGATGTTCCCAACAATTTTAATGCCGAAGAGTGCCATTCACCCCAGCTGAAAATATTCACAGGTTTATCAACCCTTGATTGAGAAAACACATCACAGCGAAACCTACTACATACTTAGTAAAACTTTTAAACAAGTGTGTTTTATTAGTCACCAAAACATCTATATACTTTATAGTCAAAAATATAGTACATGATGTCAGACTTAATGCTCACAGCTACCTTTCCTTTCTCTAAATGACCCGTTGAAACTAAAATGCAGAATTGCTTCTAAGAAAAATGTGATCTTCCTAGAAAATTCTACAGTTGAGAGCATCAAAGAAGACTAGGATTTTAAGCAGTTCTTCAACCTCATGCAGACACATGGTGTGCATCTAAGGGAGGAGAGTCAAAGTTGAGTTTTAAAGAAAAGGTCACTCTGCCCATGAGTAAGAGACAGTACTGACTATCCAAGATTACTATCATGAAAGTAAAACCACCCTCCATGCAAGCCTCTAATTGACTTGGCAAGAAAATCTACCTATTTACAAAAAACCCATAAACAGCTTTTAATGCTAAGATCTATATAGTTGAAGAGAAAGTGTACCCAATGATATAATGCTCACTCAAAAATTAGACTTGGAATTATCAACAGATACTGAAAGAAAACCTATCACATATAAAGAAAGAGAGCAAAATACCAACGAACTGATCACAGAGGAAACAGATAATTCAGGGAACATTAAAGAACCTTCAATTTTTTAAAGATTTAAGATGCTGTGTTAATTAAATAACATGATGCTATCTAAAAAGAAACAGTCAGCCTAAACCAGAAATAGTTCTTGGGAATTAAAACTTCCACAACAAGAAACTCATTATGTAGACTGAATAATACAATGAACACAGCAGATCACCAAAGTATATACCAAAAAGAAGCTGAGGAAAAGTTCCTAAAATTTAGATCAGAAAAGAAAAAAAACCCTAGAAAATGAAAGAAAAAATAGGAGACAAAGCAAGGGGAAGCATGAGTGTGGAGATGTAGTGTTCATTCATTCAGGGTGTATTGTCACCAGTCTGTACATTCATTCAGGGTGTATTGTCACCAGTAAAACTGAAAACACAAACTGTCACCAAAGACTGATTCTATGACATGAAATTGTGCAACTGCTTCTGGGATAAAAGAGGTTCTTCTATGGATTTCTGCTCCCTTTAAAAAGTAAAAAGTCACATAAGGGTATGCTCCTAGAAACTTTTACAAAACTTTCCTTAAAAACAATAGTCCATAGGCAGAACTGAAACAAATCTATCTCCTCCCAATCCTCTATTTAAAGAAAATGAAGCTAGAACTCTTCTCTGGTAAGGTGAATAATGAAGATGTTTTGGATCATTAAATAAAACTTCCATTTAAAAATAAATAAATAGGGGCTGGGGATTTAGCTCAGTGGCAGAAGCGTCTGCCTGGCAAGCACGAGGTTGGGAGTTCAATTCCTGGCACCAAAAATAAATAAATAAATAAAGCCTCAAAAAGATTTGACTCTGCTAAGTGTCTGGGGTTGTTCGAGTACTCCAGATAAAGCACCTAAACAATCTGCCCTCATGCAACTTATGCCCTTCCCTTAGCACAGCAATGCCATCATTATTACTTTGCAATTCACAGATTCAGTGTTATTACCTGGGGAATGTGTTTCTCCATGAGAATCGACCAAATTATTTTCAAAGGAAAAAAATTAAATATTTCACAATGATGAAGTGTGTTTTCTATTAAGTGAGTTCATGTGGAACTCACCATCTCTGCCACACTCCTCCACAAGAAGACATCTTCCCAAGACAGGGTGGAGAGGGCACCCACATGGGAAAGATTTAAAGAAAGAGCTTCAGAGAATGGACAAGATAAGATGTCAAGGCAAAGAATTAAGAAGCTGTCATAAGAGACTAGAATGTGAGGCACCTTTATATGAGAACAAGGTAGAAAAAAAAGTTAGCAGGCTTTTTGCTATTCGAGGTTGCTTTATTGAGCTGTTGAGTAAAACAATTGCATGTTCCTCCCTTAAAGTTCTCTGAGACTTTATCCTGAGGAAGACTAGTACAGAGATACTCAAGATCAGTTCTGCTCTCTTGTCAGAGGATGTGTTGTAGTTCACCAAAAGAAAGGACAATATCCCAAATTTGAGAACATGTTAGTGACAGGCAGACCTGCTCTCTCCTTTAGCATGTCCCCCAAGACTACCCTCTGACTTCCATCCAAATAATACCAAAAGAGAAAGATCATCTCCTCCTCTATGGACTAATACCTATGATGGCTACTAGATGGGGGACAGAGAATGATCATGAAAGAAACTAAATTAGATCTACATAAGATTAAGAGATTCCATTTTCTTTGCATAGCCAATGAAAACTATGTTATGTTTTGTGAACTTATAACACATTTAGATCGCATTACTTATTCAAGCTACAAATTTCTTGATTTATGGATCTTTTGAAATAATTCCATACAACCCTGAACTACACTAATTGGAAAAAGCAGTGCTAGTTTAAAGTATACCTTCTTAAAAGATGTGAGAAATGAAGTCAGACAGGCATTTGGTTATCATTTTGAAAACGATCTCTTGTTCCACACCAAAACTTCAGAGAAGAGTCCAGAAATGCACAAAGGAATGAAATGAACAAAAAAAGAGAACTGAGAGAGTAGAAAGCTTTTAAGGAAGAGAGTGACATAATCAGCAGTGTTTTTGGAAAGATTATTCTGGCAACCTCTGAATAGTGAGTTTGAAGGGAAAGAGGTTCAGAGACAGCACAGTTAGGTTGCTACTATAATTGTCCAGGCAAGAAATGCCCTAAACTAGGACACTGACAATGAGAAAGTCGCCTCTTATGCATTACTTCAAATCCTTCCTGCCGCACCTTTTACCCTGACCAGGGCTGCAGTCACCATTGCTGCACAGACTTTGACTACCTCTGGACAGTGCAAACCAGGAGGCTGTTCCCTCAGCTACAGGCCATGCACCCCATGTCTCTTGACCAGAGTCTTCTCTGACATTGCTGTGTGAACCACCACAACAATTTATTCTTCAATGTCTCATGCACACCCTAGAAGGATAAAAGTGCTAATGTCCATGTAGCAAGGTTTGAATAGTACTGGACAGGAGTCCCCTCCATAGACAGTTTTGATGCTCTTATAATACTCCTCAAAAGATCTTGCAGGACCAAAGATTTTCAACAGTGACAATCTCAGTGAGATTATATCAACTGGGCTTGTTCTCATTCTCTATTCATTTTCCTACTTCTCTCTCTGTTCCCTGGGCCCAATGTCAAATAAACCACTGTGCACAGAACTTGTCTCAGGATTTGTCTTTGTGGAAACTCACTTGAGGCAGGTAATCACAGAACCTAACAATGCACAGGATGTTAAGGTAAAGGAAAGGAGAAACTTCAAAAATGGTTAGAGTTTCTATTCTGGGTGATGGAACCAGCATGTGTTGGGGCTACCCACATGATAGGTCCATCCCCAAACACACATACATACACACACACATACACACACGTTTGTACAATTCTCTTTTCATTTTTTATATATGGCTATAATATGACTCCTTGTTTGTGAATATCCAGCTGACTTCTCAAAACTTTTTATTATCCCATATATATGCTGTTCTCTCCTCCCTCCCTCCTCCTCCTCTTCCTTTTCCTCCTCTTTTTATTTCATTTTTCTCCTCTCATGTCTTTCTTTTTCATTCATATTATGCAATCTGTTTTCACATTCTAAGGTAAAATTCTAACTAAACCAAATTTACATAGAAATGCTGGTGGTGCATGCCTTTAATCCCAGCACTCGGGAGGCTGAGGTAGGAGGAGCGTTGTGAGTTCAAGGCTGGCTTGGGCTACAATGTGAGTGCAAGGCCGGCCTGAGTTACATAGTGCGACCCTGCCTCAAAAGACTAGGGCTGGGAGTTGGGCTCAGTGACTTAAGCACCTGTCTGATAGGTGTGAGGTTGTGAGTTTGATCCCTGGTGCCACAAAAAAAACTTTTTAATAGAAAGAACAAATGAGTACTTTTTTATTAACAATGGGAAGGCAAAAGTAAAAGTAATCCATCACTTTGCAGGGTGATTTGTTAGCATCTTCTGGTTATTTGGAGTCTACTAGGGACTGACTATCTAGGTTCATGTGTAATGCATAATGTGGCCATAGCTGAGTTTGTTTCTCCACTGCATATGGACGGGGTCCCTGCGAGGTGGGGTTGAAAAAGGCCTGAATCTTCCTTCATCTGAGGCTTTGTTCATGTGCAGTATTGTATGGAGATAATGAATAGTGAGCAGTATACAGTTTTCTTATATGAGTGAGTCATGTTACAAAGAGACTGTACTTCACATTATAAAGTCACAGTGATAAAAATATGAGTACGCAATTGTGATCATTCGGAAGTATGTATTAAGATATATATATATATACATTCCTCGGCTTATGAAGGGGTCACATCCCAATAAACCCATGGCAAGCTGAAAATACTATAAGCCAAAAGTGCATTCAATACACTTAATGTACTGCATAACTTTGCAACCCAGAACACTGCAGAAAATTGTTTCCCTTATGATTAGGTGACTGACTGGTAGCTGATGCTCACTACCACTGCCCAGTATTGCAAGAAAGCAACATACCTGGAAAATGTCAAAATTCTAAATTCAAAGTTCAGTTTCTATTGAATCCATATTGCTTTCACACCATTATAAGGCTGAAAAATTGTGACTCAAACATTGTAAATCGAGAGCATCTGTATTGTCTCACTCTGCCTAATTAAACTCATTAATGTAAAGTCAGGGCATCTTTTATTATGAACAGCAACAAAAAAAAACCCACTCTACTTTATCACTTATGCCCCATAAGTTGGATAGGACAAATGAATGTAGAGGCCAGTATCCTCCGTGTGAAAGTCTCCATGCCCTTGCACATGATAACAAAATTCTGCCACTGCTCCATGTCAGCCTGCCACAACATAATGCCCTAACTTTCTCCTGTCCAGGTTACAGAAATCTAGTTCCTGTCTTACAATATACAGAGTACATATCAGAAGAAATTGCTGTGTTAAGAACTATATATGTTTGAAAAAAATAGTCTTTCCTCTGTAGCAAGCCCTTGTTTTCAATTTCCTTCTAATCCAGACACTATATCTGCGATCTGCCCCTTTGAACTGATGCTAGCAGAATCTGACCTCTTGGCCAGGTGTCCCAAAACCCTTGCTATCATATACTTTGATGAGAAATGCCTATATAAGCAGAAAAGAAATGAAAGTATTGATCCCCTTTTAAAATTCCACGTTGCATTCAAGGTCAGTTTCCTAAAGATCCATTTGTAGAGAAGGGGTACAGGGATCTCTGGCCTACCTGCCAACGGAGCTAAGTAGAAAGCAGCCAGACGAGGTGCCATTTTTTCACATGCAAACAGTGGCAGTGAGATTTGTTTATGCCTTGTCATGACTAGACAACCCAAATACCACCAAGCCTGCATCAGCAGTTGGGTCTGGATTTTGTCATTGTCAGTCTCTGTGGTATTCAGAAGAGATGCTGGCTCAGTAAGACCAGCAGAGTTTAATTTCCAAATGCATCTGAAATCCTTTAAGCTCTTTGTTGAAGGCATTGCAAAATCATAGTGGGTATGAGCCTTTTTTTTTTTTCCTTCAGCGGTTGCGTCACAGTCACCAAGACAAGCACAACTGGCTCTTTCTCCAGAGAAACATTGGCATCTGTGGTCCAAAGGTTAAGCATGCTAGGGCCTGGCTTGTTGAATTGCTTTTCATTAGAGAGTCCAAGGAAGCACAGGCTGAGGTCAGCATCCCTCTGGGAGTGGGAAGCAATTTCTCCCTGTTCTTTCTCCAGAGAAGGCAAGCAACATATGGTGTTCTGTCTGTGACACAAACAGTTAATTTCCACTGGATTTTCTGTAGTCTCAGCAGCTCTGGGAGTAGAAAGGACAGGTTCTTTACAATTCCCTCCAGTATCTCTGAAAGTTGCTTTCAAAGTCTCTGCTTTTGTTCTGCTGATTTTTTTTTCTCAGCAGTTTTGTTTTGTTAAGGAGATAAACAGTTGGCTTGGGATTGAGGGGGATTTAGCTGCTTTGATTTTTCACTGCTTTCACCCAGGGTCTCTGGGATAATTATTTTAAGTCTTGAAATAGCCTTAAATGTTCCACCCTTACATGTATACTCAAACACTTCTCTCTCATCCACCCCATGCTTCTGTATGATGTTCATTAATGATTGTGGAAACATATTGACCCACATGGAATAAAAATCAGCTAAAGCAAAGACCTGTGGTAGACTCAGTGGTGGTGGTGGTGTTCTAGTACATATGTAAAACAAGAGAGGAAAGGAGAGAAGGAGAGAAGAAGAAAAATGAGAGGAGAAGGAGAAAAGAGAGACAGGTTTATAACAATAAATATTTACTTAAAATTTTTATGTGCCACCCACAAGGCACTTTGCATGCATTTTTTATTTGATTCTCTAGTTCTCTTCAAATCTTAGAGAAGCAGGAGTTATTACTGTCTCCATTTTGCAGAAGAGAAAATTGAGTCCTAATTTATACAGATTCTGACATGAAATCTGTCTTTAATCATCATATATTATAATGCTTAGCAGTGAATTACCCCCATTTTTTCCTAGAATTCTATTTTGTAATTTTTCATAGTAATGAATCCTCAGACTGATAATAGCTAATAATTATCGAAAGTTTTGTGTATCAAGCACTGTGCTTGCAGCTTTACATATATTATCTCATACAAATTTGCATATGTTTATCACTCAATTTGTATTCACACTTTACAGATGAGAAAATGGAAGGTAAGCCTTTTAAAGTAAGTAACTCACTTCAGTTCATACTAGAATTCAAACCCAAAGCTGCTGATTCAAAAGTCCAA
This sequence comes from Dasyprocta punctata, assembly GCA_004363535.1. Lineage (NCBI taxonomy): Eukaryota > Metazoa > Chordata > Mammalia > Rodentia > Dasyproctidae > Dasyprocta > Dasyprocta punctata. The sequence goes on from RJWM01010696.1 coordinate 17,944, forward strand.
AATCTTCCCAGCACCTGTACCATTTTTTTCATGTTATTTTCTTGGGAGGAGTCCAAGAGAATACCTGTTTAATGATTTTTGCACTGATCAGTGTGGGTGCCAATATTTCCTTTTTAATGTATTTATAGATGCATTCATCAACATACAGTGTAAGTAAATTTGGAAAGACAGACACCAGAAATACAGAAACACTCCTTGCTTTTAAGGAACCCACAGCTTAACAAGGACAGACTCCTATTACACACATGCTTTCAATAGAAGGCAGTGAGCTTAGTGAGGGGCCGTTGTATACATAATCAAAGGAGAAGCATAGAACACAACTGAACCTCTGGGAGAGCTTGTGCCTTCTAACTACTACATTATTTTCCAAAGCTTCATTTTGCATGGTTAACACATTTTTAGAGGCTAAAAATGTTGCTAAAGGTTTATAACATCGAGAAATAAAGCAACTCTAGCAATAAATAAATAAATAAATAAATAATCTCAAAATCAGAAAGTTTCCCTGGTCTCTCACCTCCTCCTGAAGAACAGAGCTACTCAGCCAGGCCATCTACATTCCAAGCGCTCAGTCCTGTCTGTCTTCCCAGGATTCCTGGCCAAACACACAGATCCCAGAGTTTCCTCCCCTTCCAGTTCCAGAAGTCTTTGACTAAGATGGGCCCAACTGTCCAAAGGCAGCCAGTGAGAGTCTCTTCTGTAAAACTTTGTGCCCTGAGACTTGAAGATGATGTCCTTTGTCCATTGCCACATCTGAAAAACAATTGACTAGACTTGTGTAGGTCATGAGAAAAAAGCAGTATGAGAAACTCAAAAAGGAAAGAGAAAGGTAGAACAAACAAATAAGCAGCAGACAGAAGAGACTGTGAAATCCCTGGAAAATGAAAAGAGTCCTTGAAATTTTCTGATTTCCTACAAGTTTCAGTGATACTTCACTGTATTTTCTGTCTTGAGTTTCCCTATTTAATTTCATTAAATTATTTTGTATGTGTTAAATCAAATGGATTTCTATTTCTTCTTACCAAAGTTTCTTGACTAAAATACCTCCTAATCCTTTTTGGTTGAGTCATGAATTTATCTTCTTAATCCATTATTTCACCTGGAGAACCAGACTCAATCACAGCTACTCATAATGCTGCAAATGCATTTAGCCTGCTGCTGCCTCTCTTTCTTGATTATTGACTCTCTCTGCTCTAAAGACCTTTCACCTAGATATTTGAGTGTCTGCTTGCCAGACAGGCTTTGAGCCCCACTGGTATCTTCCTCCAGACAGTTCCTCTAAACCTTCTTGGCTACAAGTAAACCCTTATTTGGTTCTTATGTTGTCTTCTTATGTTGGTTTCTTGGTTTTAGGACCTTTTTCCTTAGAGTTAGGTCATTGGAATACCCAGTTTCTTTTTCATAATATATTGTGCCCCTACGACAGAGATTTTTGTCTGTCTTTTCCAAACTTCATCAGTGCTTAGCATATAATAAATACTAAAATGCTGTTTCTAGAATTGGTGAGTAAAGGAATGCATTCAAGTTACTAGAAATTATTATTAACTGCAAATATCAATTTTGGAGCAAAAAACCAAATAGACAAATATCAAACATATACTCAAAATACAAGTTAAAATATATATGGAAATCCTTGCAACTTCAATCAAATCTTAAGGTTAATCCAGATAGTTTCTTTCACTACAAAAAAAAATCCATGCCCATGTGATTCTGTATAATATACATATACAGAACTGTACAAAGAGACTTAAAATTAGGAATCAAGTCTTAAGATGCTGTATGTTTTCAGTGATAAAAAGAAAATCATGTTACTCATGACCATAGTACTTATCACCATATAACATGGCACATAACTATTTATTATATCTATTTGCTATATTTGTCTCCTACTGAAATGAAAGACAATGGACTTCATTTCATTTACTGTCATATCCTGTGTGCTTAGAAGAGCACGTGGCATATAGGTACTGTGTGATTAATAATTGCTGAAGGAATGATTGAATGATGACTAAATAGGAAATACAAAAACACAGTAGCTATAGCCTCTACCCTCAATCAGCACACAGCTTTCTTTTAGCCCAGAGAGCACTTTTGATGCCCTGCTTAGATCCTTAACCAAACCAATACTTGCATCCTGAAGCTGCACTTAATGTGGACTGCCAACTGCTCAAAGCTATCCCCTTCTCCCGTGAATGGAAACATCTATTCAAAAAGCCTGAAAGATTGCAATTAACCCTAGAAGTGCTGAATAGCAAATACTGACTGATAAAGAGGTGCAAGCATACCCCATCCTCTCAGTGTGGGAAATTTTTGTGATGTCATTTGCAATCTAGAATTTGCAAAGGGATCAAGGTGAGTACTAATATCTATCTGGTTCTTCCTCATCCTGTTTCTTTCACTTTTGATAGTTTTTACCTGGGAACACTCTCTCAAACTACTAGTATAAAAATTCTTGTCTCAGGATCTGTCTCTTAAGAGGCCAACCTTAGACATTTGGAGTCATTTATTATGTACTATATGCCATACATTATTTTTGAGACTTAATCTCTCATTTGGAAACTTAATTTAATCTTACTTTCACTATCAATTTGCAAGACAATTTTATTCCTGATTTATTCAAATTCATTAAGTTAAATCACATGCCAAGCTTAGTACATTCTACATGATCAAGGTCAGATTTGAATACAATCTACCTAACTCTATCATTTTACATTCATGTAAAAGTTCATTCATACATTTCAGAAACATTTTAATGACAAAAAGAGAAATAAAAGATGTTTTGTGGCAGGTCCTTGGTTAGCCAGAATATGTAATTGGTCACAATTATGCAATCCCTAAAATTCAGAATGACCAAGTAGTCTCACTTTTCCCCAAGTGACTTTTCTTCCACATTCTGACAAGAGTCCAACTTAGAGTTTTGCATACTAGGGAGTTTTTCATTACTTCCTGCTGCCATTAGGCCCTTAAGTAATTCTCAACACTATGGGAAAGCAGGTACCTGCTGACCTATTTTGTTGATTGATGAAGACATCACATTGAGTGATATTCCCCAAGGCCACATAGCATATATTCCTCAGACCTGAGCATTTCAGATTCCTTACCCATACCTCAGACTTTTGCACTGTGATCTTGTACAAATCCACCACATTCTTCATTCCTGAGAGAGATGAGCCACTGATAGCAAACTCTTTTGACTAATGTCTCTGATTGTCTGTGTCTGATTCTACTGGTCAAGAATGGGGAGCAAACATTTACATGTAGAGTATGATCATCTTTCCAAGGTAGTATTTGCGGTGTCATAAACCAGATGTATTTGGGGTAGTTGTATATCGATTGTAAATTAGTAAAGTATTTAAAATTAAGAGAAACGGATAGTTTAGGTAGGTCTTTTCTATTTGGGATGTTTGAACTGCTTGGCTGTATCACTCATCTGTTTTGGAGATGTGTTATATTTTCATAAAGGAAATTCTGAACTTCTAAATTTTTAAATTTTCTGGGTATGAATAAGCAGAATATTTTCTAGCTAAAGAATTCTAAAAACTTGTGAAGTTCTAAAGTTTTAAGCAATTGTTTTAGTTAAATAGTGGAACGATGTATTACAAGTCAAATGTGGATGAGAAGGCTAAAACCCAACCACGATGCCCACGGAAAGAGAAACTGTGTTGAAATTATGGCTCGTAGACTGATAGTTTTTCAATTGGAATTAATAGAAATGAATATGTGTTAGATTATGAACTTCTATATTCTTTCTATCTGTGATATTTTTTGTTTCTATCAAAGGAATGCTATAGATTTTCTGACCCTATCTAGATTACATTTGTACTTGGCAATGAAAGACTGTGACAAAGAAGAAAATATGAAAAGATTTCAATAGATCTCTAGCATAAAAAATGGAAAATTGCAATGTAATCCTCAGGATATAAAAAAAAGGTGACCTCACTCTACAAATGAGCTGGCTTTTTTCCTTATTTTGAATGATTTTATACTCTAAGACTGAGTCTTCATAAACAACGGTTTCCAGATATTTTCAATATAGCAATGAACAGTTGGTATCAACATCTTGAATAATGATTATAATATGAAATTTAAAGACATTATCACTATCATGGAGCAGTGAGACCAATGCCCTGGGTCAGTCTAGCACAATATAAGCTAACTTTTTGATGTTGGGTATTTTCCTTGATTCTTCTTTGGTTTCACTTTCCTCACTATTTTACATTAAGAGAATAGAACTAGACAACCTCTGATGTTTCTTCCAGATCAATGTTTAGGCGAATGCATACTTATGGAATTAGTTTAAATATGTTAGAGAAAGATCTCAGAGCTTCCATGATAATTTTTCCAAATTACAAGAATTATATTTCTTTATAGGACATAGTGATATGATGAAACATAACTCTATCCCCAGAAATATATATCATGTTGAGTTCTGCTCATATAAAATATATTGGTACTGTTGTTGAAAGTCAGAACCTGACACATGATTAAGAAACTATGATTGATATACTGACATGAAATTATACAAGAGAAAACATCTGGGTCATCACTCTGGAGAAGTGTTCAAGATTAAAATGATAAAACAGACAGCATAAACCTAGATAGGTCAGAAGTCAGGTCCAGGCAAATCAGCCCATACAGGAAATGTAGAGGAAGTACTGTAGGTCAAAGCAGACAGAATCCAGTGTCTGAGAACAAAGAGTAGATAATAATAGCTCTGAAGAACAGAAAACATCAAAGAGAGGTCAAACGTTAGGGAATAGCTTATTTTTTCTCTAGGCTGTTTTTACTACCCTCTTCATGTCGGTAACTCTGCCTATTAGGTTTTCATTGTAGTCCAAATAATGTGAAAGGTAATACTGATGAAATAAGACACTGCTTCAAGTGAGATACTGGAAAAAAAATTTTGGAGAATTTCTTCCCTTCAAAGAGCATCAGAAGGTTCAGATGGTTTAAAAATAATGGAATAAGGAGATGAGATACAAAGAGAAGGGAATGGGTCTCTGTCTTTCTTAGACACTTACTTTGTCCTGGCTGTGTATGAAGGGAAAACAAGCCACTCCCTACTTCCTTGATATTCTCCTACAAGCTGAACCAGTACAGCTAGCACAGGGGAGCAGAATCTGGGTAATAAAAGCCTGGTCATAATACTCACCTGGCCCAGCCTTCCCCCCACACAGTAATTCCACTTGAGTGCTCCACAAGAAAACAATGTGAAGTTTACTCTCCACAAGGATTCTCTCTTACATTCTTACTTGTGGCTCTGTGAGAAGATGCTCTAACCCATTTTGCATTCAAAAAGAAAGATTTAAGAGAGTAACTATTACAGAAATACATTGCAACATAGAAGGTACTGTGAATGCAATAAAAGTTTCATTCCCAAAAGAGAATTCTTCTTGCTAGAGGGATATTCTGATTTGTATTTATCAATACATTTTCAAGTTGCCCTATGAAGAATAGGGGGGCAAGAGTGGATGCAAAAAAACCAGTTAGGATATATTTTTTGGATCCATGTACAAGATGGTAGGTACTTGGAATTCTATCAGCAACCCACATCTGTTTACTCAACTTGCATGCACTTTGTCCTCTTTATAGTTGTGACTATCTGGTTCTGACTGTAGAAATGGTGGAATATATTCACATTTCAGATGTAGTACAAAGGTTTAACCGATAGAACTTTCTAGCAGATTAAAAATAAATGGCAAAATAAAAAATTATAACAATGAACCAAAAGATTAGCAATGGCTGGCATTGCTAGTCAAATATAGGTCTTGTTCCCACTGAACTCAATACAATCTCACATTCTTTTTAACACTGCTATAGGAGTATACTAGTTTATACAGAAAAGAGGACTTGTCAGTGTTAGGGTTTTCTTTTTTTAATCATCTAGTTCTATTGTCTTTTGATAGTCTGTCAGGGGCTTAGAAAGAGATTCTTAGAATTTTTATTCTACAATTGAACTAATAGAGTACAATCAGGTAAACACAATCATATTCATTTCAGTCTTTCCAAAAGGTAACACTAGGATATATCTATGCCATCAATAACTATAGAGAAAGTCAGGAAATAAGAGAAGGGAAGTAGTATAAAAAATCAACGTCAACAAATGTCTTATAACCAGAAATCAGAAAGGAAAAAAGACTATCTTTCAGCAATAGCTATTTGTAGATTGAGATGTTCAAAATATTTTATCCTAAAATTAGTATTTGTTTGGAATAAATTTAAAATGGAATTTCAAAAAGTCTTTATTGAAAAGCATCTTTAAAAAAAGTATTGTAGCTCAGGCACTAATTATATAGCTTTGTACAAGTCACTCAAATTCTCTGGGTCAGAACTTAGTCATTCTGAATCAGGAATAATTGTGAGTATTGTTTTGAAAATTAAAATAAAAAGAATGCATATAACACTTCAGATAAACCTATGCATTACTAATCTAATAGGCAGAATGATTAATATCTTTGAATGAAATATAGGGCTTTATTCATTTATTTTTGAGCCCACTTGTAATCTTGATAAGGGCATGGAGGGAACAAGAGAAGTATAATGCACCATAAATTAAAATCATGACATAATGGCATTTTCAATATATCACTGGCCCTGTGACACAGGCCTGTCACAACAACTCATGTGGGATAAAATTTAATCACTATTCACTGTGATATTTATTAGAACTAATGAATCAGCAGAGCATGCTCTCACTAATTTGAATATTTGTTAAGCAGTTTATGATAATAATCACATAGACTATGCTTAACTCCATTGTCCCCACTCCAAACAAATCCTACCTCTCAGAAGCAGATACAAGAAAATGTATCTGAACTGTGTTCTCAACCCACTCCTACACCAATTTTAATTTCCTAGGTTTTAACAATGAGATTTGAGTCTAATAGCTGAGCATCAAAGGCACAAAGTATTGAAGGAAGTAGGAGAGATCCCCAGAAATAATCTCTCAGTGACTTTCCACTGAATGCCACGGCAACCATACAGTAGGATTTTAGTCCTAAGGTTAGACACACATGCTGTAACTCTATTACAAGCTTGCCATGAAGAATAAAATAAAGTAGTTCTGGCAACAACTGGGGAGTGTGATTAAGTCTAGTAATGGGTGTGATACAATTTTAAAGAATTTCTCTAATTAGGCTCTAAACAAATTCGATCGTATCTTGATTCTTTTCCTTTGGGATATTCAGTAACTTAGATAAGAGTATAATGTCTGTTCTCCAAGTATTAGTTAACAGCTAATTGTATCCTAATTTTTTATATCAAATTTTATCTTTGCATCTATATCCATGTCTACACAGCACAAAGCAATTAAAAAGCAGAACAATTGCACAGTAAGTCTAGGAAAGCTAGCCAAACGGGCACATCTGAATCTGGATCTGCCTAGAGTAAGCCATTTAATTCAGAATTATCTAAGGGCCTGTTTATGGGTTATGAATTCACGTGGCAGTTTGTGCTTCTTTACTATGATAACCAGTTTTCAGTTGTATTTTATCCTTATAATGTGCAAGACACTTGTGTTAGCTGGAACCAAAATTACTATTGCTGTTGCTGTTAATTTTTGCAGAACTGCACATTGAACCCAGGGCCCAGTCCCTCTTAAATATTTTATTTGGAGGCTGGGTCTCATTGAGTTGCTAAGCTGCCCTGGAAGAGCTCAAACTTTGCAGTCCTCAGCTTCCCAGAGTGTTGAGACTACAGACGTGCAACACTGCACACAACAAAAAGTATTCAAACTTCTCTGCCATTAAGGTGGTAAGAATAGGGAGAAAGTCAGGCACATAAACCATATTGTCACAATACAGCCAGTGGTACAGAACTTTTAGTAACCTTAGTGTTCTCAAAAAAGATAACACTTACGTTATGCTGTAAGGACACATGATGACAGTTGGCCCAGTAAATAAAGACAGGGAAAGATATTGCGTACAAAAAGATAAGCCTGATCAAAGAAAATACAAAGGTCACATATTTTGGGATAATGATGAGTTTAGTTTGGAATTTTTTTTAGAACAATGAGATAAACCTAGCAGAAAATATAACCAAAGCTCAGGGAAAAGTTAAGGACTGGAAATAATAGGTTTAGCAGTCACCGACTATGAAGAAAAGAGGAACATATCAAAGAAACAATCAGATAGTGAGATTGGAACCCTGTGGAACACCCAGGCTTAAGGTTTAGGAAAAAGATGAAGAATTCATGAAGGGGTAGCAGTGAAATGGTGATCAATATGGTGAAAAAAGGAACTGGGAAAGCAGTCTGAAATGTTGAGAGTTTTAAGCAGATAGCCAGAAACAACAAATGAAACAAAAATGCAGTTAATACAGGCCTAAAATAATATGCATTCCATTCACCAGTATAAAGAAAATTTGTAATCTTTTTAAAAGCAACTCAATGGTGTGGGAGTCTAGGGAGTAAGGAAGAAGAGCTAGAGCTGAGAGTGCGCTTCTTGAATAAGAGTTAGTTGAAGGAAATCTAGGTCAAAGTAGGATTATTTTATTCTGAAAGAAATTAGAAAACACTAGGCTAAAGAGGAGTCACCAGAAAGTAAGTGATAAAATATGTAAAGAAGATGACCCAAGAAGTGAGAATTTTGTGGAAATGTGAAGAGGTAGGGACAATTTTGTAGAGTAGGGTGGAGCATCTTAATAATTTTTAATTATATTCCACTGTACATCTGACTCAAGACCCATATATGCACAAATATAAATAATCATATATGTATGTTGAGATAATTCTTACCCTTTCTAGTTATTATATAACCTGATATTTTCTTTTCTGTTCTACTTTACATCATTAAAAAAATCAACCTCTAGGTTGATTTTATGTCCTGCTCCATGGTCATGGCCTATAATAAAAATAATAGAGACAATCTAATCTCTAAAACTGCATGGAAGAAAGTAAAGGTGGGTAGACATGAGGTCAAGCATCTAGTTATAGGAAGAAGCTGAGGTGTTTCAAGTCTCATGAACTCATATTCTAGAAGTAGGAGCTAAAGTCAAGGATTGAGTATGGGCAGAATGGAGTAAGGGTACAGGGTACAATGAGAACAGTGCTGATTTGGAAAAGTCATTGGGGAGCACAGAAAATGATGCCAAACAGGGTAAGGACAAGGGTACCTAGCTCTAGCCAGCACACGTTTAAAATGGAACAAGGCATTTATGATAAGAACTGGGCCAGATTGTGCTATAGATCAGATTCTCAGTTCTATCAGGTCTGTCAGTTTTGCTTGATACTCTTTCACCAGAGAATCTAGCACAGCCCTTCCGTATAGTTTCTGAATGAATGCTGACTCAAAGATGCTTTATTCCTATGAACTGGCTCAACTCTTGCACTGAAATTGTCATATTGATCTTTTCCATTCCTCTCTCTCTTAGGCAAGAAAGATACAGGCACTTTCCTCAGATTCCCCCCCCCACCCCGCTCCACCTGCCCATAGTAAGGTTTTCCTTTGATACTCTGGACCTCAGAAAATTATTCAAGTTGACAGCACTGAGAATGGTGCTTGGCTCCCGATAGGTGCAGATTGTTTATTGTTGGCATCCAGTTTGTGCTAGCTGGTAGACGTATGCTCTTACCAGCCTCTGCCTTTATACTGTTTGTCCAATGGATCAATATTATGCCATGAAGCTGAGACTGTTTGAAACAATCTGGTTGCATTCTTTCATTTAACACATATTTGCTGAGAGCTGACTATGTGCCAGATACTATTCTAGATGTGGGGATACAGTACGAACAAAATCAAATGGTCCCTGTTCTCAACTTGCTGTCAGGAAGAAAGAGAGGATTTTGTTTTGTCTTGTTGTCTGGTGGGGTGGGGAGGTGGGGAGAAAGGATATATGCAGGATGAGAATAAAGTGTGTGCAAGCTTAACAGCAAGTCCAGCATGGAGCATCATGTTGGCGCATTCAGAAACTGCTAGAAAGCCAATGTGGCTACTGCCCAGTGCTGGGAAGGTCAGAGCCCAGATTTTGCAGGGCCCTGCAGGCACATTCAACATACTATTCTCTCTTCTAAGAGCAAAGAGAAGTCATTTTAGACAGAGGAATGATGAACAGATTGCCTTCCCTGGATGAACCCCGTAGTCTGAATACTTAGCCAATTATTTATACTATTGAGGCATCTCAAAGCTGGCAGATTAGGCAAAGATCTGGTTTTCATTTTGCTTTGTTTTCGCTTGCCCCAAATGCAGATAGTGCTGAGCAGAGTCTGCATTTTGAGCCACTTTTCTTCTACCTTCAAAATGCACTGTCATGATTTGCATCTCTTTCTGCCTTTACCCACTCAAACTTCAAGTCAAATGGTAATAAAAATCATGGGGAAAGTTTACACTGCTAAGAGCTTGAAGTTTAGAGAATACACAGGACTGAGCACTCAGGGAGAAAAAAATTTGTCTTTTGGTTTTTGGGTTTTGTTTTTTGTTTTTTGTTTAATTGTTTTGTTTTGTTTTATTGGTATTGGTACTGGGCATTGAACCCAGATCCTTTGCACTGAGCTACATTCACAACGCTTTTTAAAATTTCTTGAAAGAGGGTCTCACTAAGAGGCTAAGTTGCTCAGCCTGGGCTCAAACTTTGTATCCTCCTACTTTGGCTTCCCAGAGTGCTGGTTTACAAGCATGTGCACCAGGCCTAGTTTCAGAGCAGTTTCAGATGATGACTTGACTTCACTATCAAAATATAAAGAAGTATGGAGACATTTCTCATAGAGTGATAGATTTTGCCTCCATTTTGATGACTTAATTCCAAACTGCAAATCTTTTAACTTCCAACTGCATTTTGCCTTCTTGGTTTCCTACTGCATTTCCAGTAGTTAGGGAGATTCAGAATCCACATGATCACCTCTTCCCTTAGCTAAGGCTGCTAGGTGGATCTGACTCCATGGAGTACAGCAGGCTGCATGACAAGAGAAATGTAAGCATTCATGCCATGTATCTGAACTTCTCTTGTGTCTGGTAAGTGCAAATTTCCAGGCTTAATGATTAATTAAAATGACTACAGAGCCCTGTGCAATGAGTGTGCCCAGGATTCAAGAATAGCTGCACCTCAGAGAGACCTGGCAGCCTTGCCCTTGTGGCCAGGAAGCTGATGCACTATGTGAATTTCATTAAAAATATCTGCCCCCTTGCCAGAGAAACCAGGAAGCCAGTCTGGAGTTGCCACCTCAGGGAAGAAAACTGTGGAAGCCTTAGGAGAAAAGGCAGGAGTTCTAGTTTTATAGTCATCTCTTCTCCATTTTCTGACCTTTGCCTTCTGCCTCCTATGCATTCTGAGACTCCCCTTCCTGCCCCCATTAAATCAGCCCCAGTTCCAGGAGGTTTTGCATTTTCCCTTAGTTATTGTATCTGTAAGATAAAGTCTTTTTTAAAAAATGCTTCTCTATGATTACAATTAAATGCAATTAACTCACCAGATAAGCCTGGCTTTGAGTCCAATCTTTGTTTGATTGTTTAACCAATCTAATCTTATAGAACCTTATTTTCTCAATTACATAAGAGTAGAACTAATAGAAGTCATCTCATTTGATTGTTGTGAAGATTAAATTGAATGAGATAATATCCACTATCTGGAACATAGACCTATACTTAGCTGTTATTATCATTGTCTTCCACTAATCTGGGCAGGAGGGAGTCATGGAGTCATACAAAAGTCTCAAACACTTTAAAAGATCCAAAGCTTGTCCACAGCTGCTCAATTCAGCATTCTTTGGTGGTGCAGAAGTTTGACATTTTGCTGCATTGGCTCCAACCATTGAGGTCCAGAAGCATGGATGGGACTGGATGCCAACTGCTAGACATAGCTGTGTTAGGCAGTTGCTCTTCAGAACAGTGTACTTTTCAAAACAAAGAGATTCATGTGATGGAAGTACCAGTTTTTTGTTTGTCTTTTATTTAGAGTTCAAATGCAGAGACAGGCTACTCCCAAGCCAATAACCTCAAGATTCTAAACTCTTAATTTCCTAGAATTTGGTGAAATCCTCCCAGACACTGATGTTGGATGCATTTGGAAACAACATGATAATCAATTCCATGCTTCATCACTTTTCTGTAGCTAGTCCCACTGCTCACGTCTGCTCCTTTCTTGTGGCTAAGCAATCTTCTCCCTGGGCCTTTGGGATGTTCCTTTCCACTGCCCTCCATTGCAGTGACTCATAGCTCATTTGCTGAACTGTAAGTGGGGTTCTGAGCTCTGTACAAAGTGTTCCAGAAACACAATCCTTGTTCTTAAGTTCTCTTCAAGTCTTCTATTTGTTAGCAAATTTGATCTTATCCTTGTCTCCAAGCATGCCTGTGTTTTTTTTCCCCTCTGCTTTTAGACCTTTGCTCAAGATGCTTACTTCCAGGAATATCGTCTCCATTCTCTATCTTCCCTCCCATGACCTTGTCCTTATCTCTACTTGTCAATATTCTTCTATCTACCTAAGTTCAGTTCAAATATCATTCCTCCTTACTGCTTTTCTTTGCCTTCCCATATCTCTCTTCCTCCTTGTATAAGTCTCAATTTAAGAGTTCTTATCTCAAAGTATCACTCAGATTGCCATTTTCAATTTGAATTGTTCTCTCCTCTAATTCAGTAAAAAATGGTAGGGGATGAAACCTAATATTATTTATTTTTGTGTCCCATCATAAAACTTTCAAAACTATACAATAATTACTAAAGCTTGAATGGTTGGTTCAATGAATTAATTCATTCAACAACCATCAGTTACCCACTAAAGGCTAGGTATTGTGCTAGGTGTAGGGTACACACAGGTTTCTAAATAGGCAGAATTCCTGTTCCTCAGGAACTTATATTTTGTGTCTATAAATTTCAGTATTAGCTAAAGAGGTGCAGGATAAAAACTAACATTGTCACAAGAATGTATTGTAAATGATATTTACCTCTTTGTTATTCCTATACTGATTTTCCCCATCAACTAACATTCAATTAAAATTACAGCCATTCATTATACACCACTTGCTGGAAGCTGTGATCCAAGATTTAGCAGAAATAACTTAATTTGACCCTTACAACAATACTAAGAATTATAAACTATTACTATACTTGAGGAACTGATGGCTCATGAAGGCTAACTAAACTATTCAATCACAAGCCAGGAAGTGAAAGGCTGACTCAATTCCAAAGACATACACATCTGTCAATCACCATATGCAATATTACACCACCATAAACTTGGGGACAAGCATCTCCATACAAACAGAGTAAACCCTGTGGTCCATAATGTACATTTGTTGTTTTCTACTCAGCACAGTTTCCTTGAAAAAAAGCCTTGCCAAAACTTTGCACATCCCTTTTGACATATATTATCAAGTGAGAACATTTGCTTTATAAATTTCAACAAATGGAATTTTTACATTCAGAAAAATGTGCTGCCAGCAGTTCCTCTGCCCAAACAGCACAGTTGAGAGAGCAGTCGTCATTAATTTGGGGTTCACCATGTCACATACAGCCACAGATTACCTTTCTTGGCAGAATTGCCACACCCCACACACCTAATAGACCAACTACTCACAGTGTTTCCACATTCAGCACTCAGTCAATTATTAATTCATAAGTTACCTCTTAAATACTCTCACGGCTTCAACGTAAGATGGCTCTAGTAGGATTTGATGTGATTTTATCCAAGATCATTCTTTGGAAACCAGAAACAAACCAAATCAGTTGACCTCAGAGACTGTTCCACAGCACCCAAAATAAGGTAATGCATACAAAACTCCCTGAGACAAAAACTGATTTTCAAGTCTGTTTCTCATGAATACTTTAGGTATGAAATATATTCATGTATAAAAGGTTTGTTAGGAAAAGTGAATAGATAAATGATTCATTTTGTAAAATCACTCTGAAAATAATCTAAGACAAGATAGGTACTGATTTACTGTCTTCAAAAGAACATTGACTTTGCAGACCATCCCCTCCCTCCCACAAAAAAAGTTTGATTGCTGGCTCACTACTTGAGGTCTACGTGTAGCATGATGCAAGTAACTAAAATCAATAAAATGAAGATAATGTTTAAAAAAAAGCCAACTGTTTGATTTGGTTCTAAGGGGACAATAGAATACCAACAAGTGATGGTCCATGGTAGGTCCTCAAAAGGAGTAGTTTTTGGTTTTCCTCTGAAAAATGAAACAGTTGAGTTGTACTTTTTTGTAAAATATAGGTCAAAAAGATACATTAGGTCTAGGGAATACTCTTATCCTCATTTGAAAATCTTTGTTGTCTGAGGATAGGGACTCATGATTCTCAAAAGCCAGTCCACTTGCAGAATGCTGGCTGTGGCACAGCGTTTCACACCTGCCCGGTTACTGGGCTGTCTAAAGTGTCTCTTACAGGTTACATGAGGAGGCTGTAAGTCCATTTAGTTCTTTAGCTCTGTGACATTCATAATGGGAACAGCTTCAAGGACCAGAAATTCCAATTATCCCAAATAGAAAGTGTTTTTTAAATTTCCCATATATTTTCAGTCCAGTGCTTCTGACCTGTTCTCTCCAGGTGTCTTAGTTTTTTGAATCAAAGGAAGGGGAGTGAGGTGAACAAGATCCCAAGAACAAATTCAACAGTACTTGAAGCATCAAAAAGTAAAGTCAGCACATTTGATTTTTTTCATTCATTTCCATAACTTGATTCAAGGGTAGCTTCAAAGACTCCCTGCAAAACTTTTGAACAGTTGCCTGGCACGTAGCAGACTATCAACAAATGTCATTCCTTCTGCTCCAATTAGAGACCCTCATAACACAGGCATGGTCTTCAGAGTCATAACACAGGCATGGTCTTTAGGGTCATAACACAGGCATGGTCTTTAGGGAAAGCTTCAAAGTTTAGCAAAGAAGGAGAAAAAAGAAAGTAGAGTGGGCGGTGACCTACACAGCTACCAAGCTATGTAGCCTTGAGCAAAGTCTTTCACTAGTGCTAGTGAGGGATAACCACTTGTGAGTTAATTATCTCTTTCTATCCTCTCATCAGTTCTGCTAGATAGGTATTGTTACCCCCCACTGTTACAGATAAGGACAATGATTATCAGAAAGAGGTTAGAAAATTTTCCAAGCTCACACTACTTGTGCGTGATTAGAATTCTAACTCTCTTT
Source organism: Dasyprocta punctata (assembly GCA_004363535.1). Lineage (NCBI taxonomy): Eukaryota > Metazoa > Chordata > Mammalia > Rodentia > Dasyproctidae > Dasyprocta > Dasyprocta punctata. The sequence continues at coordinate 33,015 of RJWM01010696.1, forward strand.
ACAGATTAGTTTTTGCCCCAGGTCCAGAGCCTCGGCTCTGAAATGTCACCTTTAAGATCTTTTCCCAGCTCTAAATGTCTACATTATTTATTCATTAATTCATGCAAAAAAGTTTACATTCCAAATTGATTCTTCTAAAGAATAATTCATTCTTTAATTAATTGAACTTTTCAGGTTCCATTTTGCTAGATATAGTTGGGTGAGATCAGGAAGAATAAAACATGAAATTTAAGGTCTATATCAACACATGCTCAATAATCATAATATGAGACACTAATAGAAACAGTCATTAAGAGACTCTAGGAAAACAGTTCAGAGACTTCAGAAGAGAGGAATTTGGTTTGGCTGCGCAGGCCAAGGGTGACTTTCTGGAGGAGAATACATGTGATCTAAACCTCAAATGTCTATTCAGTGTTCAAAAGTGCTTTCATTTCACAGGAACAAAAATGCTTGTACTTTTTCTGTTTGTCCATTGAGGTTGAGAGAACACTGAGTCAATTGAAAGCTTGGTATCACTTTGGACATTTTAAAGGCAACAGAACTCCGTGTACCTATAAAGTGCTTGCTTTTAAAGACTATGACATTTAAGGTTTGGTTCATCTACATTCTTTCAATTCATCATCTTTGTCATTTCTTCTATAAATGGTACACACATGGACATCCAAATAATTCAGAAGACTTGTTAAACTTCTCCTCTTGGTAGAAGAAGGGCAGGTAAAGGGTTTAGGTTCAAACCGTGACACTAAACAGAGCTATACTTGGTTAGAAATCATACTTGGGTAACAGCAAACACAGGTAGCACACACTATTATTTTTATGTAATAAATGCAGTCATTCTATAATACTATTAACACTGACATTTTGGAGATGGAGACTCCAAGAGGCTAACCAATTTGTCAGTGATTACCTACTTGATAAATGTCAGTGACCAGGTTTAAATTAACTAAGTGTGGCTCCTAAGAATCTGCCCTTTTCCACCATTCCTGACGGCTTCCTCTGCTTACTCAAATTGGTTTGGTTGGTTTCAGATCAATAGAAAAAGTAAAACTAGTATGATTCTAATCATTAGGGAAAACTAAAAGTTCTGTTTTTTTTTAATTGTAAATTTCTGGTTCAAAATATATGCACATTCTAATGACCTGATTTGTGTAGGTTTATATTTGAAAAATTGTTAAAATGTATATATTGCTATTTTCCTAATTATGAAAGTCAATCATGATCATTCTAGGAAGTTTTTAAAATACAGTATAGTATAAAGAAGACAAGAAAAGTTACTTTTGAGGTAACAATTATTTATGTCTTGGAGTATTTCCTTGAACATTATTTTTTCCTGTTGGGATCATAGTATACAGTTAAATAGCTTTTTAAAATATATTTTACTAATGCCTCTTAATTTTATAAAGCATTCAGTTTTGTGGTATTTACACACGTGCATATGACATTTTGATCATATCCATCCCTCTATGCCCCATCAGTCTCCTTTGCACTTCCCTCCTCTCCACCTACTATCTTCTTTTTATCTAATAATCTCTCTTTACTTTGATGTCTTTTTTTTAATTCCACATATTACAGAAAAGATGCAATACTTGCCCTTCTGAGTCTGTCTTATTTTGCTTTACATGATCTCCTGTTCCACCTACTTTCTTGTAAATGACATAGCTGGAATAATACTCCACTGTGTGTATACCACATTTTCTTTATTCATTCATCTGTTTATGGGTACCCAGGCTAATTCCACATCTTGACTATTGTGAATTGTGCCACAATAAACATGGATATGTAGATATCCTTATAGTATGCTGACTTTGATTCTTTTGGGTGTATGTCAAAGTGTGATATCTATTTTTAGTTTTTTCAGAAGTCTCCATAGTAATTTCCACAGTGACTGCACTAATTTACATTAAGACATGAGTGTAGAGGGTTCCTTTTTCCCTGTATCCTCACCAATATTATTGGGGTTCTTTGTATTCTTGTTGTTGTTGTTCATTTTTTGTTTTTTTAGTTTGTTTCTTTGGGGGTTTTTGTTTGTTTGTTTGTTTGTTTGTTTGTTTTTGATGGAGTCTTTCTGTGCAGTTCAAGTTGGCCTTGCACTCATCATGTAATTCAGGTTGGCCTCCAATTCATTGCAATCATCCTGTCTCAGCCTCCAAAGTACTGGGATTGCAGACATATGCCACCTTTCCTGGTGATTGTTGTATTCTTGATGATAAACATTCTAACTGAGGTGAAACGGAATTTGAGTGCAGTTTTTAGTTTCATTTTCCTAATGGCTAAAAATGTTGATTTTTTTTCAAATACTTAGTGGCCATTTTTACTTCTTTTTGAGAAGTCTCTGTTCAACTCATTTGCCCATTTACTGATTGGACTATGTTTTCTTGGTGTTAAGTATTTAGATTGCATATATTCTAGATATTAAACTTTGGTTGGAAGAATAGTTGGCAAAGATTTTCTCCCATTCCATAGGATGCTGTTTGTATGCTTTGCTGTATAAGAAAATTTTAGTTTGACTTAGACCCATTTACTGATTTTTCCTATTTATTTCCTGTGCTATTGGAGTCCTATTTAGGAAGTCTTTGCCAGTGCGTATGGCTTCAAGTATTTCCTCCTCTTTTTCTTCTAGCAGTTTAAAAAATTCAGGTATTACACACTGGTCTTTGATCCATTTTAAGTTGATTGTGTATGGGGTGAGATACACAATCTTTAATCTTCTACATATGTATATCCACTTTCGCCAGAACCATTTATTAAAGAGGCTGTCTTTTCTCCAACATATGTTTTTGGTCCCTTTGTCAAGGATAAGATGGTTGTGGTTGTATAGGTTTGTTTCTGTCTTCTAGTCTATATTGTGGCCTATGTGTCTGTTTTGTGCTACTAACATGCTGTTTTTGTTACTATGGCTTTATAGGATACTTTGAAATTGGGTACTATGATGTCTCCAGCTTTGCTTATTTTGCTTAGGATTGCCTTGGATATTTGTGTTTCCATATGATTTTAGGATTGTTTTTCTAGTTCTATGAAGGATGTCATTCAAATTTTGATGGGGACTGCCTGGCAAGTATGAGGTCCTAAGTGCAATTCCTGGGACCAAAACAGGAAAAAAAATTGCTGGGGATTGCACTGAATCTGTAGTTCTCCTTTGGTAATAAGGCCATTCTAACAATATTAATTCTGCCAGTCCATGAACATGAGAGGTTATACTTTCTATTTTCAGCATTCTATAATTTTCATTGTAGAGTTCCTTTATTTCCTTCATTAAACTAGTTCCTGGGTGATTTTTTTAAGCTATTGTGAATGGAATTATTTTCCTGATTTCTTTCCTATCTAGTTCATCATTGCTATATAGACAAGCAATGGATTTTTAATGTTGATTTTGCAATCTCTAGTTTAATATCTTGACATTTGTCCATGTTGCCACATTTTAGTAAAAGTACTCTGAAAGCCTCAATTTAAAGTTAAAAAAAGTTTCATCAAGTAGATATTCTCTTATTTAGCATTCATAGTTTCCATCTTTCCTTATTAAAATAAATGCTTCAATAAACATCTCTGTACATTTTCATAACAGCTATTCCTTCCTTAAGCTTTGTTAAGTTTATTTTAGGTTTAATTAACTAATTAATCCCATAAAAACAAAATGCCTACACAATGCCAGATATCATTAAGGGATTGAAGATACTATGATGTCCCTTAATTTAAAAAGGTGATATAGTTAAGGTGTTCAACACATGTGATCATTTGCTCTACTTGAAAGCCTATCCTAATAACTCGTCCTTCATGAGTTATTCAGCACTTTGTATTTTAACAAATCTTTTTGGGAGGGTTTTGGTGGGTTTTTGTTTTTGTTTTTTTTTGTTTTTTTTTTTTGTACCAGGGTTCAAACTCACGACCTCTTACTTGCCAAGCAAGCACTTATGCTGCTGAGGTAAATCCCAAGAACAAACCTTATAGGCATTAAAAATTATTGTTCTCAATGTGAAAAGTAAAAATCACATTTCATCCTTGCTTTTATATTTCCTTAATTTCTAGTGAGATTATATCTCTTTCCTGTACTTATTATTCATAAATGTTTAATTTTTAAATTCTTTTTCAAGCCCTCATCTAATTGAAGAAATTTCTCATTTTATAGCTTGAGAAAATGAATATCAAAGAATATTCCCTGAAAGACTTAATGCTGCCTTTTAGTATCCATAAAAGTCAAGGTCAGATTTTTAATACTTCCAGCTCTCAGAAACCTGAGTAATTAAAGAAAATCAAAATGGGCTTACTGTCTTCCTTGAGAGCTTAGAATGTCCTGGGAAGAAACATTAACAAAATTGAGTAGGTTTCCAAATCTGTTGGGCTCCTGGCTCAAGGAAGTCATACACATATATCAACAGTTGTAGAAATCTTTTCTACAAAATAATTTAAAGCTCCAGGTTTGTCCCTAACACAAATTGTAATGTGATAAAACTTAATGTAAATAAGTAGTAATGTTACTAAATGTGCCCTGTGTATCTCATAGAATCCTATACACATTTCAAAATACTTTACGGAGTCTCTTGAAAACAGCATCCCTTCATCATTGCCATATTCTTCTCATTAGAGGTGAACTACTAGGTTCAGTTCATGTTCAATTGCTTATAAAAGAGAATGAATACCAGGTGATCTCCTTCTGTCAGAGGCTTCCAATCACACTCTCTGACCTTTAACATATCTTATTTTCTTTATAGATCTTCATGTACCTAAAATAATTTATGTTTTCATTGTCTATACTTTTTCTCTGAAATGTAAAGTCCATGAGGACAGTGACTTCTTTGTCATATTGTCTCAGAATCTCATGTATATCTGGTAAATAGTAGGTATTGAATAAATATTGTTTACTTAATTAATTAACTGACTAGGATGCAATGACCTAAGAGGCACTACTATGTTTAGTATTCAAAAACAAATTCGGTTGAGTTGTACAGATTCAAATTTCTGTCTCTACCACTTAATAGCTACAGGACCTTGGGCACATCACCTAACAATTTTCATTTTTAATTGCCATATCGAAGAATTAAACAGAATTTTCCTAAATCAGAGAGAGAGAGAATGAATCTTGGTACATAGGTTACACCCAATTCACAGTCATATCGTTAAAATCAATAGATGATCCTCTGACCTGTGTGTAAGACAAGGTCCAACTGCTGACACCCTGCCCTGGGACACCTTTACTACCAGTAAGGAGGCCTGGAGGGTAATGTGTGCATCACTTTCAGGACTCTTCACTTGCTCTCCATCCAGTCAGGAACTTTTTTGGTCAAAATGAGCCATGGAGAAGGAGAAAGGGACCCCTTTCTAGTGTTTCTGGCCACTGCCCTCACGTTGAGCTGCTGACTATCATAGTGAGTTTGTGCTGATCCTTCTGTTCCCCTTGAAACTGAGGGAGAAGTTCTGCCCTGTGGAGTTTCTTAGTACCAAGTGAGGTTCTGACTGATGCCAAGTATGTGCAGATAAGAACTCCATAGGAAACTGGCCTTCTAACACACTTGATCAAATGAACTGACTGGCAAATGCCACAATGTGATGAAACAAGAAACATAGATCAAGTTGAAGTTAAACTTTTCTGTTAAGTTCAGATGAGAGTTTTCACAATGAACAAACAAAATACACACAAGTACTTAGAGTAATCATATTTTATCTATTATTTATTTGTCCATCTACTCCACACATATTCATATAGTATAGATGTTCCTACACTTATGATGGTGTTATCCCTAGTCTAAGTTTGAAAGCATACTGTGTTGAAAATGTATTCAATAAACTTACATACAAAGCATCATAGCATATCACAGCCTACTTTAAACATGCCCAGAACATTTACATGACCCCACAGTTGGGCAAGTCTTCTAATATGAAGCCTATTTCATATATGGTAGCTATGTGATTGTATAGCTGACTGGGAGCTGTGGTTCACTGTTAATAATCAGCATCACCAAAGAAAATTATATGACATATTGCCAGGTCAGGGAAAGATCAAAATGCAAAGTTTTAAATTTGATTTCTTTACTTTACTTTAATTTAATTTAATTTAATTTACAAGAGCATATTGCTTGTAAAAAAAAAGAGCATATTGCTCTTGTAAAAAAAAACTGTAAAAGTTGTATCATTATAAATCAAAGATTATCTGTACTTATCTGTAAAGTGCCATGCATGAATCTGGGGAAATTCATAGCTAAAAGAACCAATATTTAAAAATTGTGAGTATGCAGTGAGAGCTAGAAGGAAACAACTGATTCAGGTATTCATGTGGGGAAAAAAATCTTTGAAATGGGTCTTGAAAAATAGCACTCCTTTCTCAATTCATAGTTCTTAGGAACAGTGTTCAGTTGAATGACAAAGATAAAAAACAATCAATGACCCACAGTCCCTGTTCTAAAACTACTAGTTGTCTTGTGAGGAATTAAAGAGTTTATAGGAAGTCTTGAAAGAGTTGTTGGGTAGAGGATGTTAGAAAAGGGAAGTTGATGGTTTGTTTAGAAAACATTATTTTAGTGTGGCTGGAATATATGAATTATAAGAGAGAGAGGGGAGTTGGTAGGAGACAAGTCTGGAGGAGGATATTTGGTCCAGATTTGAAGAGGTTTGTGCCAAAGTAGGGAATTTCAACAGGATTCTAATCAGGCTGTACAGGTTTATGCAGGGGAATTCTATTACTAAATCTGTGACTACAAATACTCCTCAGGCCTTGGAAGGGAAAACAGATTTGCAGTTTTCCAAATAAGAAAAACATGAGCCTTGAACTGAGACATGGACAAGTACAAATGGACAGATAGGTAATGATTCAATACGTAGATCAGAGGAAAAAACTATGATATATTGGGAAGAAACTGCATGTTTCAAAAAGATTTTAGAGTCCTTTTGAGTCAACTACTCTACCCATATTGGGACAAGGAAGAATTTTGTCAGAGAAGTCAAGTAAGTTGCCTAAACTTACACAGCTGAGAGTTTTACTTAGTCTGAGGTAGCATCGGTAACTTTGGTACTGCCATGTATACTAGTTCCCTAAGGCTGCTACAATAAAATGTAGTGACTTTAAAAACATATATTTATTGTCTCACACTTTAAAAGAATAGAAGTCCAAAATTAAGGCATCAGCATGACCAAGTTCCTCCAAAGCCCCTAGCACCCTCTGAACCATTTTCTGCCTCTCTCTACATTCTGGTGGTTTGCCAATAATCTTTGGAGTTCCTTGGCTTGTGTCCAATCTTTGGGTGTACACAGAGTTTTTCCTGTATGTATCTGCCCTTTCCAGTCATTTTAGATAAGAAGACCACCCTGTTCTACCACCCTCATTTTAACTAATTACATCTGCAATGAACCAATTCCAAATAATACATCCCTTCCAAATACAAAATTTATTTAATCCATGTCACTTTACTCCATGATACCACATCTACTCGTTCTGATGCAAAATGACATTCTTGTAGAATACATTGGCTGCCCATTGACTAAATATAGGTAAAGATCTTTTAGGACCAATGTCCTATTTACTTAAAATCAAGCAGGTCTTGACACAAAAGTAAAGCTGCAGTTGTAGCTTATACCCATTTCTAACTTGAAATGTTTGGAACAAGGAAGATACTGTTAAGGGATTTCAACTTTCTGCTTACTGTGTATCTATTCAGCATCTCCCATCCTGTCATCCTAAGGGCATCTTCCATAAATCCCCAAGCAAGCATCAGTTCACCTTTCTGTATAGTGGGAAGAAGGCAGCCTGAGTGAACAGTGAACCTATAGCATCATATCTTAGTCAGCAATTGCATTTTTTCAGGGGAAAGGTCCAGCACAAATTACTGAATGTCACCATTTCTGTAATCTTCGTGACTATTGACTAATGAGGAACCTGAGCTCAAAATAGCTGATCTGGCCTCACCCAGGACGTGCATCCCCCACCCGACTTCCTTCTAGCTTGTCTCTGGGTACCGCAGCTGCTATAACCTCCAACCCACCCTGGAGCTTTCACATCCACACAGACTCCAGGTCTGCCCCATTCTGAAGTCAGCTCTTCTAAGCTCCCCCGTCACCAGGAGCATGTTCCCTCAAGGGATGTTGTGATGAAGGCGGGGGATAGTGACAACAACATCAGTTTACTTGCGAGTACTTCAGGTTTTATGTTTCCTGTAAAGACTGTCAGGATGTCATACAGTCATTAGAAGGCTTGTTGCATTAATTTCAAGGCTCCCAGAAAAGTGAAACTGAGACTACCCTAAAACCCTTCATTTAGAATTTGGAGTCAATCAAACAGAATCTAAACTGAAATTTAATTTTGCCCTAGCAGTGTGGATTTGCTAAGCAAATTAATGCTAGAGTGTAAACAAGGTTTCCTGAGCTTGCCTAAGAGCTTTTAAAGGACAACATGCTTTCAGGGTTTGGAAGCAATCCTTTTACATGCTAATAACAAATCCCACAGTATTTGTGAAAGTGGGTCTCTCTGGGATTTCTATTTGCCAACAAGTTGTTTATTTCCAGTTTAAAAGGGGTGAGGGTGGGGTCTATGAATTAATAAGTAGCAGCTCTGTGTTCTGCCTGTGCTCTGTGATTGTTTATCTTCACAATCATCCTTGGAACTAAGCATTGCCCTGGTTTGCACCTGTGGAATGGAGGAGATTTGGCCTGAGTTGCAGAGCAGGTAAATGATGGAGCAAAGCTGCAAATCCCAACCAGTCCACCTGTGTGCTCTCCTCCAGCACAGTGTCAACCTTTGACCATATGAAATTTGCTTTTACTTTAACATATATTTCAAATTCAGTCTTCCTAATATATCAGGATGGCATGTCCCTAATTAACTTAAATTAGCTCATTTTTGTAAGTTCTGTTTTCATTGCACTAATAAGGAAAAAGGAGGCATTCAGCCAAGAAGCAAACTATTGAAAAAGAAAGGGGTTGGGGCAAGTCTGGGATAATAAATCGTAGTCTGTGTCATCCCTTGAGACCGACCAAGAACTCTGAAAGAAGACAAGGATAGAAAAACACTCCTTCTTTGTTATATATTTCTTTCCTTTGGAAAGCTATGTTATCATCACTCACTGGAGAGACTATCTTCCAGCCTTAGCTAGCGGAGACAAGGTGTGTGCTTGGGAGGTATGATAAACCTTGATGCTGGGTGGGTAAGTTTAACTCTTCAATCTCACCCTCTTCCAGTACTGCTGTCATTGTCTACCAAGATCAGAGAACTGACAAAATGTTTGGAGATAGTTCATGTTTTCAGAACCATGAATTAACATATGATAATACAAATCTTTCCCTTACCTATGAGGGAATGCTTACAAGTCACATCATAACCTTTCCATTTAGACTTATCTTTAAAGCCCACACAAAATACATTTTAGTGGGATTAAAGTAGTAAGGCTTTGGATCCAGAAATAAAACAAGCTGTTGATTTCCAAACTGTTTGTCATTAGAGAGAAGACTTGAAACATCACAGACAAGTTCAAACTCTATAAAGTTTATAGAATATATACTGAAATTTACATATGACTGATGTAACATTAGCTCATCAGTTGCCCAGCACCACATAATGCATGAAATAGAACAGGTTTAAAATAATTAAAAGACACAATATGAAAATCAAACCTTTAAAATATTTATTAATGCTGACCTTTCCATTGCAAAAATAAAAAAGTACTTGCAGAAAAACAACAGCATGCCTCTTATTATCCATAGGACTGGCTGTTTAGATGCAAATAATCTTAACTGTTTGTACACCCATTTGATATCCTTTTAACTAAGAAGTCATTCAGTCTCAGCCTCAAGTGCAGAGAAGTGCAAATAGCCCCTGCACTTCAGAGCTGAGCTTGCTTTGCTAGGAGACAGCTGAGCAAAATCCCAGCACATTCTGATTCATTCTGCCTACTGATTGGTTGTTCTCTCTGGCCGCTGACATCATCCTGTTGCTGGGTGAAAAACTTCTGCAGCACAGCCCTCATGCTGACTTCAGATCCTTGTGAAAGGGATATTGTATTCAACAGTGAAATCAGATTATAGCTCAAATGGAATTAGAAATCTCCTTTTTGTGTGATCACTTCAGTCATTTTATGGCTCTTAAAGTATAGCATCCCCCACACCCCATCCCATAATCTAGCAAATGATTTTGTGTGGCACTCTCTCCTCTGAGCTACCCAACCCCCAACACCCTCTAAAATACAAAAGAATAAGAAAAGAACCTTATAGTTTTTCTTTGACTATTGATGGAAGATGTTTTATACTGCTCAAGGATAGGACTAGTTTTCTGATTAGCTTATGTCTGCCTTTAACAACAGAACTGAAGTATGCCATCACTTGATACAAAGACTTATAGAGTAGTTTCTGGGACTATCTGTAATAATGACTTTCCAGCATTCATTTATCGTTCCAGATACTGTGAGGCATAAATGAACTGAGGAAGTGGTGGCAAAAGCCAAATTATCTATTGTCCTTTAAAGTTCGCAAAACACTTTATATACATCTACATATATTGTCTCATTTGTTCTTCCCAAGTCCTATGAATTAAGGAGATAATAGTAGCTGCTCCATGTAATAGATTCCTGCACTATGGGAGGCTCAGGCAGAAAGATAGCAAGTTATGGCCCAGCCTGGGCAAATCAGTAACTTGGTGCCTCAAAATAAGAAACAGAAAAGGGCTGGGGCTGTAGCTCAGTGTGCAGGTCCCGGGTTTAATCCCTAATACTGAAAATAAAGCCCCCAAATATTAAATTCTTTGTTAGCTACATAGCTCATAAATAATAAAGCGGTGACTCAAACTCAGGCTTTCTGACCCTAGTTTCTGAACTCTTTCCACTTGGACAGAGCATACTTCAGTTCTGGGGGCTAAGTGACTTGCAAAGCCTGGTCCAAAATAAGTAGATAAACCAGTGCCAGGACCCAGGAATTCTTGTCCCTATGGGCCTTTTCTTCTGAATCTCTTGGTAGCTCTCAAGGCAACTTTCCTCTTCAGGGTTTTTTCAGAGATGCTCTTAGATATGCATTTCTTTTAGACATATTTAGACTTTCACAAGATTTTGCTTAAGTGGAACTTTAAGAAAAAAAAAAAACCTAATAATTCAATTGTACATTAGCATACATTACATAAGGCTGCTATAAGGTTAAGATTATCCAGTTGCAGACTTATTTTAAGTTTTAATGGAATGACTTTGACAGAGCAGAAATAGCAGGCTTAGTAACCAGCTCGGTAACTTCGATGTCAGAGACATTTCTGCAGTGAATAGCCAGGCTCCTCCTTGTCTCTGTGGAGACACTGGATTTCTCTTGTTTATCTCAGGCTGGGATGATTAACTGTTCTGTGGTTGGCTTTCATCTCGCCTGGCACAGCTTTCTCTTTCATCTCATTCATTGCTCCAAACCCTTCCTCCCCTCAACCTTTAATATACATTTGAAATATGTCAGCTTTTCTACATTATTTTTACATAAACAGAGCAAAATAACTCTCCCCCCAAATAAAAAAAATGAATGTAGATTTACTCCATGAAGGCTGCTATGTCTGGGTTTCTCAGGTAAAAACAATGCTCCCTCACCTATCCTCACTTTTAAATGAGATTAAGTCCTTCAAGCAAGCCTTATGAGAATAAAATGTTGGAGGGATGGAAGGGGACAGTGAGGGGTATGCATTGATTAGATAGACACAGAAGAAGAGGTTTATATTTTCTATTTCAATCTTTGTGGCCACAGATCCAACGCACAGTATTGTGACATGGTTCACAATGTACATAGTTGATTTTATGTATTTTGCATGCATGTTTCTCTCATCTTCTCAATAGCTGCTTCTTTTTGGTCATGTGCCCCCGACCCTCAGTTCTTCTGTTCCCTGTGTGTGACTTAGGCACATGCAAGTTGCTCTCAATTTCAGCAAAATGAATTCACTAAAACTGGCTTCATTTTACATGCTCAGATCTTCACATTAGACATTTTTGTTGTCTACAGAAACTTACTTTTATCTTTCTGTGTTGCTTTAGTTTATTTAAAATTTTTATTAGTACGTGTTCCTGGTACACAACGAAAATATTCATAACAGGAAGTTAGTATGTATACAAATCTCACTTAATCTTTTTTCCTTCCCTTTCTCTTGTCTTCTCTTCCCTCTCCCTTCATCCCTAGATGCCCTCCCATCTTCAGAAGATCTACCTCTTTACTTCTTGTCATCTATGTTTTACCTTGCTCTTTAAATTGTTTACACTTTGGGGTTCTCTGTGCTTTTTAAAGTAACCAATTTTTATATTAAAACAAATAATCTTTGTCTCATCAGCTCTCCAGAGTGAACCTGGGCATTCCCCACATCTCTCTGTCCCCTTGCTACTAAGTGGACACAGTAGATCTATGCTTCTGATGCCCCTTTTGCCTGAAATGCATTTCTTTAACAATGGCATAATGAGCACAGCATGGGGGCACACACCTGTTATCCCAGCACTTGAGAGGGTGAGGCAGGAAGATCACTGTGAGTTTGAGACCAATCTGGGCTACATGTGAGTTCAAAACCAGCCTGAACTACATAGCAAGACCCTGTCTAAAAAACAAAAAACAAACAAACAAAAAAACAACATAGTGTTCATACTCAATAAATGTTCAAAAAAATTCCTATGTCACATAGCTAGTTGGTGGTAGTTAAAACTAAAATTAAATGCCAACCTCATTTCATTACTAATTAAATATTTTATTGATGAGGAAACACTTCAATGTGAGTTTAAAAGCTTGCATAACAGCCACCCAATTCTAAAGTTTCAGGAATGGGAGCTAGGAGTCTGGCATCAAAGTTAACCCATCCAGGTTTGATCCCTCTTCTACCGCATTTCTTTACCCATCTTTTGCCCTCCAATAGGGGATTCATTTTGCCCCAAATATGGCAAAGTCAATCAAATCCACAGGATATGTTCTGTGCTAGATTATCTCTAAGGACACTTCCAATGAAGCCCTCTATGTCTCTGAGCACTGAGCAAATTGTTTGTGCTGGGTTAAAAGTTCAAGCTATAGAATGAGGTCTCATTCAAACCTCAGTTCTGCAAACAACAGCATCCTGAGCAAAGAGGTAGAAATCAGAATAAGCAAGTTAATGATTTAACCTTTCCATCTATTTCATTTTTTATAAGTCAATAATATTCTTGACTCTCATTGGTGAGGGTTGAGTAGGCTCACAACTATATGAAATCTATAGCATTGTGAAGCGAGCTGTAGAAAAATCCCAGTAGAAGTAACTAAGTATTTTTGCCAAACTAAAACTCAGATAACAGTAAGGAAAAATTAAGGCAGTGAGGAATCAATGAAAGCAAATTTTAAAAGTATCAGTGATGGAAATTCCTCAGTGTAGAGATTCCACACTAGGATTAGAAAAAACTAGGATTAGAGGTTCCATTCAACCCAGCTATTCCCTTTCTGGGTGTTTTCCTAGAACTGAAAACATCATACCACAGTGATATATGTGCACCCATGTTTATAGCTGCACAATTTGTAATAGCTTGATCTTGGAAACAACCCAAATGCCCATCAACTGGGGAATGGATAAAAAAGATGTGGTATTTTTATACAATGGAGTACTATTTAACTATAAACAAGGATAAACTAGAGGCTTTTATAGGTAAATAGATGCAACTAGAGACCATACTCATAAGTGAAATAAGTCAGACTCACATGTGTAAACACCATATTGTTTCACTGGTGTAAGAAACTGAAAGTAAATAAAATCCAAAAGTTACCATAGGTATAGTGAAAGGGAAAGAAACTGCTCAAAGGGAAATCATTGTTTGATTAATTTTGCATGCCTGTATCTGGTAACCTGAGTAACTATTTTGAAGATAACAATATGCAATATAGCAACCATTGTTAAATTTCTATCATCTTGTTTTGAAATCCTGTATCATTATTGGTTTCGGGGACTTTTTTTTTTTTTTTAGTTTTTTGTCATTTGACTTTTGTTGTTTTGTTTGTTTGTTTGCTTTTTTATTTTTCTGTGCTTTTTTTCTCTTTAAAACAAAAAAGAACAAGAATTAAAATTACTTGAAAGTTTAAAGAAGTATCAGTGATATCCATTTTAATCAAACAAAAAAAGTGACACATGCTAACACAGAATGATAAACTACAAATATCTCACGATGATTAACATCAAAAATAATTTTTTTAAATTTCAGCAGCTGGTTTTCTGAATTGCACTGTGACTTTCATGAATATTGTATATACCTGTTAATCAGAATTCTACTGGCAAACTCAAGGCCATTTTGATACACCCAGTCCATTAAACTGAGTGTCAGTGATATATTTGAGGGGTTGCATATCTCTTTTTCTCTTGACTTCACTGTGTCATTTATAGATTCTCTGAGATAAACCAAAGAGACTAAAAATTTCTATAAAATATCAGGAAGTGCTCCAGAAAGCAAAGCATATGAGATGCTGGAGCCAGCTCTGAGGAACGAATGTGAGCCTCAGTTTCTAGCCCACATAGTGCTAAACTGGCTGCAGACCTGGGAACTATCTGCAGGAATACATTTTATACTTGAACCATCAAAAAAGTATGAAATACCTTGTCTGTCCTGCATAACTTCTGTAAGTCTATAAAAATGTGTGTTGTTACTGAACAAATATTTATTGAATGCTTATTATATGATGATGAGAAAAACACCAGCACTTTACTAATAAATATATAAGAAAACTAAAATATAATGTCTCAAGTACTGTGATGCAGGTATTCACAGATGTTGTGAGTATCCATAAATAGGCATTTATCTCTATCTTCAAAATAGGAAGATGTATCTCAGGATGAAATGCCATATGGCATTCTAATGCGCATTGACTAATCAGTTCCTGGAAAGAGCTTTCTCTCACTGCTACGCTAAGGGGCTAAAGGAACTCCTGAAACCTATCACCAGCTTTTTAAGTAGAGTTTTGCACTAACATAAAGGAGATATGTTCATCATATCTACATGCAGAATAAAGTTGGAAGAGAGAGCTAGTAAATTGATAACTAAAGCAAGATTCAGAAAGAAATACCAGGCTGGAAGGATGGCCCGAATTCAAGAAAAATTTAAAAAATCAAATACTGAATATAAGAACAGGAGGTGGGAAAACTGGTTTAGAAGCAATCCATGTGAGAGGATACAGTGAGTAATTAACTAGAAGTTCTTCCTGGTTTGACTATGCATAAATTTCTCTAATGAAGCAGAATGTTATTACTAACTAGAATATCCTAAAGGGCAGAGATCACATCTCACATATTTTAATATCTCTTCTTTATCTAGCATAGGGTCTAATGCAGAGAATATGCTCAATAAATCTTTCTTAAATGGAGTCAATACTAAAAATGTTTAAAGCAATAGACTCCACTAATGAGGGGCTGTGGGCAGAAACCTCCGAGAAGCCTGTATCCATTCCCTTCTTTGTATAGTTTTCTCTGACACTGTCTTGGCTTTTTCCTCCCATTTTCTCCTGAAGATGAGAATCAAAGTCCTTTGCATGATTAGAAATCTAGATCTGATCTCTTCAATGACCTCACCCACCACTTTATATACTCTTCTCCTTGCTCACAAACTCCTGTAGCTCTTGCCATTGTTCCAAAGCCTTTGTGACCTTTCTACTCTGAACAAGTGCTGGGCTCTTTGCATCACACATACACACGCGCTCGCGCACACGCACACACACACACATACACACACACGCTCCTTTTCTACTTACTCTACCTGTTCCACTGTTTGTCTTTGTAACTTGTTCAGGGAAAGTTCCCTAAACCTACATCTCTATTTTTCACCTTTTTAGCACTAAGCACAGCCATTATTCAATGTAGGCTGAGGAATTATTCTTGCAAACTCATCTCCTCACTGGAATATGACCTCTATGACCTCAGCTCTGTTGTGTCTTTACCATTGTATTCCAAGTAGCTAGGTCAGTGATCCTCCAGCTTTAATGTGCCTGTTCAAGATGCAGGGAATCTTTTTAACTTGCAGATACTGATTCATGCGAGACTACTGCTGCTATTTGTTCTCTGACATACCTTGAGTAGTAAAGGTCTGCAACATAGCCTTCCTACGTGTCCTCACTACCATAGACCATCTCTTTCTTCTCAACCTCACAGGCATTGACTTAAGAGAGATCCCTCTGCACCTCTCACCAAGACCATCAAATCTTCTGACTAGTCTTTCTGCCCTGGTTTCCTAAAGGTCCAGTCCCTAGGCCACATAACTTCAAAATGTCTTTCTAAAATGTAAACCTAATCAAGTTGTCTCCTGTCTTCCAAAACTTTAGAGATTCCATGTACCTCATAGGGAAAAAAAATCCATCTCCTCAGTATTGTATTCAAGGCTCCATCAAAAGTTCTCTCCGATGAATTTTTTGCCCTAGCCTCTTTTTTCTCCTTCTTTAAGGGACAGGCATTACACTGAGCCTGGCATATGGCTAGAACTTACTAACTGTGCAACACAAATGAAGTAATGCTGACATGTATGCTCCAGATGCCATATTTACATAGTAGAGTTCCTGTGAAGAAAGAATAGTAGTATTGGTCCAGAATCTCTGTGATTAGATAGAGTTCAAAGAACAGTCTAAATATATAACCTTGAGCAAAGATGTCCGTACACAGAGTAAGTGCTTAATAAATATTTATTTAATGAAAGCCATAATTCTTCTATTTGAAGCTATCAGCCTGAAGAGAGATTACATTTGTTTGAGTTATCTGTAGCTTCCTTCAGAAACTACAAGATTATACCTAGGGTAGGTGATTTCAGCCCAGTAAAATAATGAATTTCTTAACAAGACTAGCACTTACCATAGTCTCAGTACTAGTTGGTGTTATTTTTGTGGCAAACAACAGAAAAAAAAAATAAAGCTATGGGTGATTTACTGTTTTTATTAGTGTCAAAAGGACCTTGTATTTTTTCTCTTTCTCTTTCTGTCTGCAACACCCAGCTCCTTCTATGTGACTTCTGTGTAGAGACCCCACAGGTCCCGCTCATTTTCTTCCAAAGGAAATGCAAGACAGCCCTTCCCAGAAATTCTCTGACAAGACCAGCTGGGACCGTGGCTGAATGAAGCCTCATGGCCCTGGGAAAGGTGGTTCCCTGGAGGAACAGAGAATCGCATGCCAATGTCAAACCCACTGTACTTGTGGGAGGAGCCTCCTATTGCAAGAGGGCAAGGACAGGGTTGAGAGGAAAGGAGAAACAAATTGCTCAGACCCAAATAGCCAAGAGTTAGTTACCCAAAGGAAGATCAAGAACTAGAGAACAAAACAGCAGTTACCCACTGCAGCCTGAATGCTTGCTCCTATTCCAAAACACAATTGAGCTCAGTACCGCATATACACATAATGTAGACTTAGCTTACAGTCACTAGTTATTAAAGGCTCCCGAGTTACGCAATCCACATTTTAGTAACCTTGTGAGAATTCACTATTCTTATGGCATAGACTAGAAGACTTTTCTGTGCTGACTTTTTAATTTCACCCCCAAAAATATTGTATTAAAGATAGAACGATGAAGAAAATTGTCATCAGGAAACCAATAATCTTGTGGAGAAGGAAGCCAAGTAAAAACATAATCACAACTCAGGTGACATGTACTCTAAGAAAATAACCCATATTTATATTTCTATATCAAGATTTTAAAAAAACCAAAAAAAGGTATAGTGAAACAGGTTAGTTAAGCTTCTCCATGATTAAATATCAGTTTTCTTGTTTAACTTGACCAGCTGCCTCTTAGAGTTATAATATAGATTGGCAGGAAGGTCACTTTTGCTGTGGTGATCTCTGTTTTTCCCTGGCATACCAGAAGTATGCACTTGCTTGGAGTGCTCTGTTTTGAACCTTGTAAAGACTCACAAGTTTGCCATCATAGACAATGAAATTGGCACATTCAGAGCCACAGAAAACACAGATTACTTTAGGCCATTTGAGTGGCTTCCATCAATCACAGAAGTTGTAAGGAATAAAAGAGAAAGTGAGGAGATGGGCAATATCACCATTCCCCTAACTTTGGTCCTCAGTATTTCTTCTTTTTCTCAGGTTGATGTCTTCAACTTTTACCACAATACCACAAAGCTATGGCATCTCAGGTATCCCTTTTGCTGTGGATAGTCTTTTTCTCTGTAGTGACAGAGTGAACCCTACCCTTCTTCAGAATCTGAGGTAAATGAGGGGGTCTGGGTGATCTTTTTTCTTTCCTCTAGCAGAATAGCAATACTTGCTCTTACTTGCTCTCTAATCATGGTTATGTATTTTAAATTCTTTAGTTCCTGAATAATAGCAGAGGTTACTGAATGAAAAAGCTCACCAGAATTCTGACCTATGCTTTCTAACTGATTTTGAAAAACATGTTTTTTTCCTGTTGCTTATTAAAATCTTGGTTGCTGTTGACAAGTAGTACATTATATTTACAGTGAATTGAAAAAAGCTAGGAAACTGCATTGGATGACTTTGTTACTCTTTCTGCAGAAAGCACAGATGTGCTCCCCTCAGGTGACCTAAGAAGCAATGGGTTCCATTGTAATTGCTGGCCCACAGTGTGGGCCCAGCTGGACTGACATTTTAATTTCTGCCTCTTTTGTGGCTTCCATTATCCTGGGGGCCAAGGTATAAACGTGTCTGGAATCACAATTTGTGGAAGGTTAGTAAAATTTTGGAACAGGGCCAGGTCCATTCAGTGCTTGCGATGGATTTTTTGGAGACTCTCCAAATGTATGGGTTGCTCATTTGTGCCATGTGGCCAGACTTGAGTCTAGAATAGATAGTTAAGATAAAATTTTGCTTACTGTTGCCTAGCAGTATAATGGAAAAAAACTGAGGTGAGCAGTCTGGAGAGGGCTGCTGCTTTGCTTAGAAGGTTGGTTCCACAGAGGAAGGCTGCTTCAGCGTGGGAAGGCTTTAGGGTGCTTAGGAAGCAGTTACTATATAAAGGGTGGCTTCAGGGGGAAATTATGGCTAAGACTGAAAGTACTCAGGTTCTTGGCAAATGTTCTGTCTACCCAAAATGTCCTATATAATAAATTAAGACAGGGTGCTTTGGTTCTACCTGGGTTAGTACTCCAGTTCCACCACTTACCAACTACAAGACTAAGAAATTTAACTTACTCCTCAGAAAAGCATTGGCATTATAAATTTAGGATTAAATGATCCAACACATATAAATGTTTAAAATACCTGATATACACAAAATGTTCTGCTATATTTTACAAAGAGTATCTAAAATATTATAATCTAGTAGTTTATAAAGTTTTGGGAGTATCAAATTGCCTTGGGAATTTGATGAACACTATCAAGGGAAAGAATGCACATATGCAAAATGCCTGCACACAGTTTTAGGAAATTAAAAAATACAAGGCAGTATGACCATAGACTTTAGACTAAGATTCTTTGTTCTAGGCCTAGTCGATTTTCAAAAAGAGAATAAAGTCTTCAGTTTAATTATGTTCTATATTTTTAAATCACTTATAATCATTATCTTATAATTTTAAAATTTGGAAAGGATCTTATCCAGTCTAAACCATTCATTCATTCATTCATTCACTCATTTAAATCAGGAATAATAGTACTAAGGTATTGAGAAAATACTTAGTGTTAAGGTAAACAGAGACTCTTCATCAATTTCATGTTTTCATTTTAAAAATAAATTTCTATCTCCTGTCTTTCAAGTTTGAAATCTTCCTTAAATTTTACGATATTTCTAATTTGTTCCTAATCTTGTTCTCTAACATATGTTTAGAGTCCTCAGAAATGCATATTGATGCAGTGCCATGTGATGGATACAATGATCAGTTTTTCATGTGTATTTTAAGTAGCACATTAACATCTATTCTGCCATACCCATTTCATACCATGCTATTTAATGGGGAAAAAAGTCTGTTAAAATGCATTACTAAACTAATTAACTTCATCAGGTAGGAATTCAAATTACCAAAGACTTATTGAACACTACAATAGGAGAGACTCTATTCCACAGCACTGATTTCTATCAGGTAACATGAATGAAATGTTACCCAATAGAAATGTTACCCAATAGAAATTGGGTTTACAATCTAATGATGAAAATGGTCTTGTTCTTTCAGAATTGTAGTTCAAGTTCTTTTTTGGACAGGCCCAGAGATAATCCACAGGTATTCAACTAGGTGAATTCCACTAATGTCTCCATTACCACTACTCAAGGATGCTGGCTTTTAAAAGAAAGGAAAGAACAGAACAGAACAGAACAGAAAAGAAAAGAAAAGAAAGCTAGCTGATTCAGTGTGGGCAGCACTAAACACAGAGGGCCAAACTGTGTCTAGACAAAATCTACTCATAACTTCCCCCAGACAGAAGCATAAAGTACAGGTAGCAAGCAGGCCAAATTTATAGAAGTCATCTCTGGGCTTTTCACTGCAAAAATATTTTTAAATTCTTCTACTTTGCTACCAGGATGTAATTTAGATGACTTTTGAGAAAAATTTTTACCAATAAAGCCAAGGCACTGTGGTTTGGCCACTTTATAGTTGGAAGGTGATAGGAAGTAGGACAGATGATGTGGAAAGGTGCAGATTAATAAAAGGGACAAGAAAACATGAAAAATTGGAGATAGAGCAGATAAGTGACAGGGTGAAAAGCAAAAGACATTTAAAAGGCCATGTAATCATGTAACACTGTCGAACAGTTTATGAAAACCCAGGAGCAGTGGTGACTTGGTCATAGCCCATGGTTTGGGGGCTCCACAGGGTCTTAGGAATTCACCTGATCCCACTTTAGAATAGAGGTTAAATGATGATGTCAAAGCCCTGCATAATGACAGTGAGAAGCCACTGTACAACAGCCAAAGAACGGTAGATGAAAGGCAGAAAGTATGTTCCTAACTCTGAGGAAGAAGAAATTAGCCTAAATTAGTAGCACCATTAGTTTAAGAGAACAAAATCATTTAAAACCTGATTATATAATATTATTCATGTACATGCATAGACAACAATATTGTTTAACAGATGAATTGCTTGTTTTTTCTCCTGTAAATTCTCTGATAAACAATAGTATAAATATTCTGTAATCAGGGTCCTTGGTTTTGTAAACAACCAAGAAATAAATACAGCATTTGCTTGATAATAAGTACAAATTTACCAATAGGCTTCTATAAACAGAAGTCAGTCACAAGGAGCAAAGACAAGAACCCAGCTTAATGGTGTATACCTGTAATTCTAGGGTGTAAGGCTGGATGATTGCAAGTTCAAAATCGGCAACTTAACAAGACCCTGTCTCAAAATAAAAAAGACTCATGCTGTAGCTCAGTGGGAAAGCACTTGCCTAGAAGGCAGGAAGCCCTAGGTTCAATCCACAGTACTAAAAATAAAACAAAAAACAAAACAAACAATCCCATCACCCCCACACTAAGCACCTGTGGCATTTGGCATAGGCTTTTCATCCTGTACCCATTATACCCCCTTGAGGACCCTGTCAACCCAGTCTTATGGAAGCCAAACCTACAGTATTTATAACAGTATTAGGTTCTTTCTTTAGTGATAAGGAATATACTTGTGTTATGGTTTGTGTCCCCCCCCCCAAGCCTCATGCAGTCATAGAGGCAACAGAATGTAGCATTTGTGATTTGTTCATTGTCTAGCGCTGGAATTAATGGTGTGAGCGCTGTACCTGCATAGGGGTGCATAAAGGACATACAATACAAGGAAGGGAAGGAGGGATGCTTTTCCCTTTCTTACCCTGTTCACTCTTGTTGCTTGTGGCTGCCATTAATGGTTGCCCCTCAGCCATGCCACTCTGCCTTGGAGCCAGCTGATTATGGACTGAAACCTCCAAAAACTGTAAGCTAAATAAACCTATTGGGGCATCAGGTATTTTGTCTCAGCAATGCGAGAAAAGTAACCAAGACAACTGGGCACATTACCTTTTGAGATTTTTTTCATATCACAAAAAGTAGTTGTTTGCTTCAGAATAAAACTGTAATCGTTTGCTATGACTATTCTACACAGCCCTTGAGTATTCCAAAGAGCTCTACTTTGGAGTTCAAGCCCTTAAAGGAAATAGTTCCTTTTCATTAAATGGTAAAACTGTAATTCTTTATTTAAAAGCTTACAGAATGATTTCTATCTTTGGCTTAAAAAGAAAGAATTGAAAGCATGACATAAAAGTATATATGTGCGTGAGCATAATGCACTAACTTGAACACACATGCAAATCCAAATTCTAGCCATCATCTTTCTTCATCTAGAGAGAGGTTGGAATAAGAGATACATTCTTGACATTTAATTTCTCTCTGCCTCTTCTTCATTATTCAACAGTACTCTGATACTGAATTCTCTACCTTAGACTGTGATTGGATGATTAATAAGACAAAAGTGTACTTTGCAAACACAAGTGCAATAAAGGTGTTTAATAATAAACCCTGCATGTTATCAAGCACTTGAGGGCCTTTTACATCAAAATGAACTGTCTTGGCAAATACTATAAGGGAAACTAACACATTAAAATTCAAGTTAATTTCAAATGTTATTGAAAATGCGTTATTGTATAAAATGTCAAAAAATAAAATAGCAATCATTTATTGAGTGTTTATAATAGGAGGGACATTATTCTAAGCACTTTACACACTATCATTTTGTTTAATCCTCACAAAACACTATAAAGTACTAAAAATGAAGCCTGAAGAGTATTTGAACAGTGGCTAGATTATGCAAAATTGAAATACAAAAAAATTCAAATTGGTCTCTATAGAAGTGTGTGGCAATCCATTTCAGATCACAGCTAAAGTTACACTTGTATATATGAGAATCTTCCTAACTGGCTTTATTGCTAGGCTTTGTAGTTCCCCACAGACATGTGACTCTCTAAATGTTCATATCTTCACAGAGAAATAGAAAATTCAAAGTGACAGGTTCTGTATATATAGAAAGCCACAGCACTGTCTCATCAATGCATGAATGGCACAATCACAGTCCTTCTATTGTTGCCCAGGGGACCATTTCCTTTTCTTCACCATACCTGCAAAGTTGAAACCCATTGGCCAAGTGAAATGTTTCCTTTATTTTCTAAGGGCTTAACAAATCCTAAGAACTATTTCACTCAAGAGATATAAAATAAGTTCAGGGGTTGCTGAGTCCAGTATAAATGAGACAAAGGGAGAAGAGGAGGAGGCACAAGGAGAGGGAGAGAAAAGGGGAAGTGGTAAAGGGAGAGGGGAAGAGAAGGAAAGAAAGAAGGAGAGAGAATAAAAAATTGACTTCAGCAGAGATGACAAATACGAGGTACAGGAATGGAAACCAAGAAAATTCCAGGTCTATTAAGATTAGCCTCTCTAAAGCCAGTGACTGGGTCTACAGAAACAAAATCAGCTAGCTGTTCAGGCATATTTCACATATGGAAAATTGGGTCAAATGAAAACATCAATACATGTTTATATTATCAGAAAGGCATGACCTTCTAGTCATTCCTGGTGCCTTAAGGCCCCATAGAGATATCGCTATGATCTTTAACTAGCCTCTTGACACAAAACTCCCCTAGTTCACTTTACCTTTTTCTTAACTATTTAATTCCTGGAACCTTTGGAAGAAATGTAACTTTGATTTCTGTTTTTGCTTTTTTTTTAAATCTTTTTGGCTCATAAACTCTAGAAAATCATTACCTGGGCTTGTAGGCATTAAATCTGAATGAAGGCCAGTGAGTAAAAAGGAGAATGCCTTTGTCTCAGTTTTCATTTCAGGCAGTTGATAACACAGATGTATTCAAGTCACTTTAATATTAAACCTGGAGAGGAAAAGCAGCTTCAGTAATACATTACTGATCACTGTTGTCCAACCAGCAACAAAAAAGAGGTTATAAAATGTTTGAGGTTTGTGCACAGCATACTTTCTTGTTGAAGCGTAGTCTGCAAGATTATTTTATGTGGGGCTTTCTGGCCCAGCGAATTCCAGTTCTTTCTTTCTGGAATGTCTTACTTTCACATCCATTTACTAATGAGAACTAAGAACAATATATTTTATATTTATAAGTGCTTGACATGGAAACAAAGGATTGTTTCAGTCAGTGTATTCTGGTTGAAAGATACAGAGGTACATTAGTTACTTCAGAAAATTATCAGTGGGAAAAGATTAAACTGGGTGAAGGGAATTATTACAAGAATATACAGGAACTGGAAGTGGAGACACACTAGAATTTATGTCACCTCTAAATATCAGTGTCCTAATGTCTTTGCTTTTTTACTGGGCATTACCCCACCTCCTTTTCCAAATAGCTTCCTCACCCTTTACTCTTTATCTGTTCATAATTTTAGTTAACATATGGTTCATAATATTCTCTCAGAATCTGACTTTGCTGCCAACTGGCTTAGTATCTTAGTTTCCCAATGCCAAATTTCCAAAAAAAGGAATCTGATTGGCTCAAATTATCATTTTAAACTACTCTGTACAGCTGGGTGGCCAGGTTACAAAATGACTGCCTGCAAGTGTACATCCTTTAGTCCACTCATCTGAGATGAGGGATGTATAAATGACATAGAGCACTTTAGAGCAAGAACATAGAATTAAGCCATCACCAGAATGATTTCCTTAGAGGAGACAGTGAATGGGAAAATTTCAACTTTGCTTGCAGATTACATGGAAACAAGTTTGTCTTTTTTCTTAGTAAACCTAATTCCAACTAATTCAAATAGATCTGAACTTGCCTTGATATCGCATCTGAAAGCAGCAACAGCACCTCTTTCCTCTATCCTTTCCTTCAACTTATCTTCATCAAGTCCATTACCTTATCTCTGTGACTAGTCAAGTACCTAAGAGTCTTCAGACTCACATCTCAAACATTTGGAACATTAATTTAGACTGCCAATGAAGGTATTTTTGTTATTCAGAGATCGTCAGTTGCTTTATTTTACTTACCATAGGGAATAATGAATATTTTTTTGCCTAGCCCCATAACATTTATTTCAATAGGTACCCAATTCACAGATGTGGCCCAACTGTATTTGTGAATGTCTGGAAGATCTAAGCCAATCAACCCGTTGGAAAGAAGGGGCTGCACACTATTTTGATTTACAGTTTTCTTCATTGGGATGCTTAGACCAGATTAGAGTCCCATGCTGTATATTCCCTGCCTGTATGTTCCCTGTATAACACTCATAACACATTCACATTACTTGTTAAAATCCATTTTCTTGGCCAGGTTTTAAATTCTGACTTCCATGTTCATCACTCTATCTCTCTGACTAGCTAAAAGTCCTGACACACAGTAAGCACTCCATAAACATATATTGAGGGAATTAATGCTATTTAGTGCAAGAATGCATTAAGTAGTAAACATAGAATTAGAAGGGGATTTCATCATATACTACTCTTCATTATTCTGTAATATTCTGTATTTATAGGGGTGAGTTCTATCTTTTTGTTGACACTGTAAATTGTATTGAA
Source organism: Dasyprocta punctata (assembly GCA_004363535.1). Taxonomy (NCBI): domain Eukaryota; kingdom Metazoa; phylum Chordata; class Mammalia; order Rodentia; family Dasyproctidae; genus Dasyprocta; species Dasyprocta punctata. Next base: position 58,362 of record RJWM01010696.1, read on the forward strand.
ACACAAGAATTCTGCCTCGTATGTCTCCAGCACTACCTCTGAAAGGCACTGAGTTACAGACATAAATCTTCAAGACAGCTTTCTAAGCTGTTTGCTAATAATCTTTCTTTTTGGCTCCGTTCTCCATGTTCTATCTTCTGTACCAGTGCAGAGATTATTTTTAGCTCACTATTGAATTATAAATTTATTTTATATAATTCTATCACCAGGATTTATTACTTGGTAAGTTCTCAATAAGTCAGAGAATAAAAGAATATCTGAAGAGCACATAATTCAAAGCATACTCTTCCAAATGGTAGCCTTCTATCCGGATTCTCATAGGTTGCTGTTGTGACTCCAGACTTGTAGTTCATGTAGGAATGCATAATTTCAAGCCAACATTTTATTTTTGAAGTTCTGTCTTTATTGCTATCATGTGTTGTTACCAAGATTATCTTCTTGTTAACAAGGCCAACTTCACCTTTACATAAAAATACACTTACAATTTGCAGACAATTTGGAAACTTCTGTTGGTAAAAAATAAAATGTTCACTTTTTCTAATTAAACTCTGGTACATTCAATTACTTCATCAAGCAAACTTTAGTGAGCACCTTTTAAATTCCAAGTACTAGAAATATTGATTTTAAATAAGTACACAGTCACATGACTAATTTGCATGCATAATATTATATTCTTTTCCCAAAGAAAATCCTCATATGTTTCAAATCCCCACAAAATCTGAATCTGCCCCAACCCAATTTAATCAACCCTTGACATTTAACAGGTGAGAAAACTGAGTTCCAATATCATACAAAGTACTTCACAGTAGTACTGAACTAAATCCTGTGTCTCTTGTCTCACTGCTGTTTCTATTACCTCGTATCTTACTTTTGAGAATAAATATCACAAAAATTAAAGACCTTCAGTTTTTTTTAAAAAAAGCAAGTATAAAATTCTTCTGAAACAGGATAAAATTACAGGATTTCTAGTACATTTTTATAAGCTAGTGGTTGATTTAAAGTGATTTACACAGAACTCATTAATCTTCAAAACAACAAAGCTAATCCTACTATCTTCATTTTTCAGATGATGAAAATTGAGACACAGAAAGGTTAAGTAAACAGATGAAGGTCACACAGTATATAGAAAGCGTAACATCCTTTATATCGTGGCTACTTACAGCAAACATTTACTGAGAACTTACAATGTTCCACTCATCTTGTTGAATATTGCAATACATGATCTCATTCTACCTTTACAGTCACTCTTTGAAAAAAATACATTATTACTCCATTTTTACAGTTGAGGAAACTGAAGTATAGACACACTTAGTAACTTGCTCAAGGACATATACCTGTGAAAGGACAAGTTAATGCTTAAATTCATGTCTGATTCCAGAACCAGGGCTGTTTGCCTCAGTGCAATACTGAGTACCAAAGAAAGCACAATCATACCATAGCTCCTTGCCCTTTCACTATTGCCACTTTCTCTGCAGCCCTTTAATTCTAAAGCAGTAAAAAAACGACATGTGAGAATTAGGATAAGGAGCAGGGTTAGCAGAGAAAAGAACATAGCAGGCTCTTCAAAGATTGACAGCTGTCCTCCTCACTGAGCAATATGTGTGTGTAGATTTATGTATGTATAGTCAGTGTATCTATATAGTCATTCATTACAATATTCCTTGTACTTGATCCCTTTGCCCAACTTTTTCTATAATTGGGAGATGACAAATTTATTTATTTGTTTATCTCATTTTTCCTGTGGTTGTGATTTTTGTCTGTGTATTTTGAGATAGGTTCTAATGATGCAGCTCTGAATGGCCTGAAATTTATGATCCTTCTGCCTCAGTCTCTCAAGTACTAATTAATATTTTTTTTCCTTTTTATGCAGTGTTGCAATCAAAGTCTTACACATGTTAACAAATTTATTTTTAATTCATATTTCATGATAAAGTTAAGAATATTAATGAACAGATCAGTAATTTAGATATTAGAGAAAGTTTATAGAGGTGATAAAGGTTAAGAAAATAATACACATAGTGCTGTGTGTGGTGATGCACGCCTATAATTCCAGCACTAAGGAGATTGAGGCAAGAATTCTTTGTTTTACCTCCTGTTTTTGCTGTTTATCTTTTTCTTCTCTTTCTTAGTAACTCTTTCCAAAAACTGTTCTCTATCACTTTCTTACTCAAATACAAGACTACTTATCTCACTTTTCTCTCCTTCTTCTCTTATTTCATCATTTAATTTTTCAAATTTTGCTTTTTTCACTCTCAGTTTCCCACCCCCAGCTTTACTAGTGCAACTACTAAGTTTCATGAATCCATTGATAGTTAATTTTACATTGCTGCTGCTGAACACTGTGCTATTGTTAGTAGAGGTAATGTTGTTCCATTTAGTAGATATTTACCATAGGTCAATATTTGATTTGTTTGAATTGTAAACCTCTTTTCTATGGGTAACAGTAGTATTTTATTGATTCTCATAATTTTTCAATGTTCATCAATTAATGCTATAATTGATGCCAATTTTATTACTATCGCAAAGGTGTCCTAACTGTAGTTATTAACTGGTTTTCTTGAGATGCCAATATCTAGATTGCCTAGGGGTCATTAACAATACTGTGGCCCATTCTGGGAGAACAGGTACTGAGCCAAACATACTGTAACCTCCCCTCTCAAGTAAACAGATGTGGTTGGATCCTGGGACAGAGGCAAAGGCCAGTAGTTAGCCACACTCAGAAGACACCACTGAAAAGTAGACATTAAGTAAAGAGAATTCCAGACTAGAAAACAAATTTTCCACTACAATAAACCCACAAGCCTCAACACAAAACAAACTAAGAATAATAGAAATATGAGAAGACAATCCAACAAAATGCCTCCCAAAACTCTCAATTCCCCCAAAGTTGATCCATGGGGGGATTGAAGGGGAGGAAACCAAAAGCTTCACACACCAATTATTCAAAATTGTATTAGGGGAGAAAACAAATCATTTCAACAGGGCAACTGATAAGATCACCGAACATATGAGTAATAAAATATTGGGCTAATTTAAAAAATAATCAGCAAGTCTAAAGAAGAATAAGAGAGAAAAGCTAAACAAACTGATATAAAATATGTATGACCAGCATAGAAAAGGATACAGTCCATAAAAGGTTCTAAATAGAGATTAAGGACATTGAAATTCTATTGAAAGTCTGGGCAGTAGAAGTGACCAATGTGATGAAAAAGTCTCCTAACTAAAAGACAGTGTTTTTGTCAGTGATAAATGAATGAGAAACATCAAAAACAACAAAAAAATATGAAAAATGAGTCCAACAGCTCCTAGATGATACAAAGAAGATTAATCTAAGATCAACTGAAACTAGTGGAAAATCAGAAGATAGCACAAATATCATTTTAAAAACCTGTCCACTGAAATAGTAGCTGAAAATTTTCCAAAGATAAAAGAATTTAACATAGAGATACATAAGGCATATAGGACTCCAAATAGCCATGATCAGAAAAGAACCTCTCCATGATGCATCATACTCAAAATCCTGGCAATCCAGCACAAGAGCAGAATCTTAAAAGCAGTCAGAGAAGCCAGGGATCTAGCTCAGTAGTGTAAGTGCTGGTCTGACAGGTACAAGGTTGTGAGTTCGATCCCTGGTACTAAAAAAAAAAAAAAAAAAAAAGCAGTCAGAGAAAATCAACAAATCACTTATAAAGGCAAACTCATTAAAATTACAGCAGACTTCTCAAACATTAAAGGTCAAGACACCTTGGAGTTAAGTGTTTTGAGCCCTAAAAGAAAACAATTTCTAAAGCAAGCTGACATCTTGCAAAACAATCTTTCAAAACTGATGGATAAATATGATACTTTGATGATAAAGAGCACCTAAAGAAATTCATGACCACCAAACCAGCACTCTAAAAAATGTTCAAGGACACATACCCTAGAAAAAGACAATGAAACTATCAATGACAATATATGTAAATATATATTGGAATGAATATACCAGCTAAGGTGAGCAGTTAAGTAGAAGGCAAAGATAGGGAATCAACAACATGAAAATAAGGCGATGGAAGGAATAAGTCAATACCAATCCGTAATAACTTTCAATGTTAAT
>RJWM01010697.1:0-62576 GCA_004363535.1 Dasyprocta punctata
ACATTTTCTGTTTAATTACTTGCCCTGCTTAGCGGTTTCCTTTTGTTGTTGTTCTTAAGATAGCGGTTATCTTTGTCTCTTTCTAGAGTGTCTTTCAGTACTCTCTGTAGTGTTGGTTTGGTGGCCATAAATTTCTTCAGTTCTTCTTTGTCATGAAAGTATCTTATTTCTCCATCAATTTTTAAGGATAGTTTTGCAGGGTACATCAATCTGGGTTGAAAGTTATTTTCTTTCAGGATTTGAAATACTTCACTCCAACATTTTTTCTTTTTTGAAGAGCGTGATAGTTTTTTTTTTTTTAAAACTACCACATTGATCAAGAGGACCAGCACACAGATGGTAATTGCTTTTCTCTTGGCTATTAACATTGCCGTGTTTTTGATATACTGAAAAGTTTCAACAGGACAACAGGACCAAGAACATTAGAGAATAAAGATCTTGGGTGACAGTGGACACTAATAGTTCTGGTATTCTAACTCACAGAATTAACGTAGACCCCTGGAATCAGTGGCATAATGCTAATCAGTTATGAAGGACGTATGTTCTCTTAGACATAGCCAGCATAAACTTACACTTCTTTGTACTTTAATCTTTAGTTTTTATAATCTAAGCCTTGTCCGCTGTGGATAATGTGTCTGAGACTTTTGAACCCACCCCCTTGCCTGTCGGCCTGCTGGTCTGTCTCCACAGGGAGGAAGAATCTATGAATGATTTAATGATTTCCAGGTGGGTATTTGCAGAGGCTAGAGGTCAGCACAAGGTGGCACCACAGGACTCGCTTGACGTCATCCTTTTGCCTGTGGCTCCTGTGACTGTCTTTGAACAACACTGCTCCTGGTTTGTTCTTTAAAACTGTGTGCGTTATTTGCAGCTAAAGCAAACACACACACACACACACACACACACACGACAGTAGAATGATGTGACAGGTGTCTTTGAACAGCAGAAGGTGACCTCCCTGTCCCTGTCCCTTTGGCATCAGGCATCTTCTGCCCTCACAGGTGTGTGCTGGCATCAGCAGCTCTAACAGGGCGCTGCTCTGGATATGTCGGGGAGGTGATGTCACAAATAAAACTTTCCCGGGGAGGAGAGTTTTAACTAGGGGCTAGTGACTAATTTCAGACCCACGAATGGTTGTGGAGGCAGCGAATGTATGAAGCACATCTCGGAGGCTAGGGATATTTCTGTCCTGCAGCATTCAGTGAGTCTTCCTTTGAGTCTCAGCCCTGCTTTTCCAAAACAGCAGCCCTGGGCTTCACCAGGGCTTTGTCACGACCCAGATTCACCACAAAGTCCCACGAGCACCCTGCCCGGAACTCTGCCACACCGCTTTGCAGGACTCCATGAGCTGAGAACCCCATTCCATCACCTTGCTGATGTGGCTTGCCTGGAGGTTTTCAATTTAAGTGTATGGTTTTTGGTTTTTTTTCCTCCTCTCCATCATTTAAAGTTGGTTACTTGAATTTTTAAGAACTCAGAATCAGGAAAGTCATCAAAACACTTCTCAAGTTTGGAAGTAGAATTGGAAATTGTAGAAGTCGAAATTGACATACAAAATTTAGCAGCTTTTCTTTACACTAATAACAAAATTGTTGAATTAAAAATAGGTGCAGTATTGTGGCATTTATTTCATTGTTTTACTTATTTTATATTGATAGATAAAATCATTTGTATTCACTGTGTGCAGCATGATGTTTTGCATTTTTTTATTTGAAAGAGAACAAAACAAACAAAACAAAACAGAACAAAACAGATCAGAGCAAAACAATGCAAATAACACAAGATTTCAAAACAAGACAACAGGAAGTCAACAGTGGCTACCATAATGTCTCTTGTTTTCTTCAAAATAGTTGTCCATACCCTCACACACAATAAATTAATACAAAACAAAATAGTATATAGCCAATCAAACCAAAAGAATGAGAGCCTTATGGGCCTTCAAAACCAGACAATAGGAAATCAATAATGGCTACCATAATGTCTCTTGTTTTCTTCAAAATAGCTGTCCAAACCTTCACACATATTGAAATCAAATAATAGAAAACAGACTAAAACCAATCAAAACAAAGAATAAAAGCACTGTTGAACTTCAAACAAAATGATAGGAAATCAGCAATGGCTACCATGATGTCTCATTTTCTTCAGTGTAGCTGTTTATACCATCATACATAATAAATTAATTCTCAGCATGATGCTTTGAAATGTATATGATTGCAAAATGACTAACTCTAGCTAGTTAAGAAATGTATTAACTCGAAGTTATCTTTGATCTAAACTTCATGTCCACTTTCTTAGCATTTTCAAGGTTATTTAATTTTTCCATTTTTGTTGAGTACATTACTAATTAACATACCACACCACTTTTTGCTATAAAGCTTGTAAGTCATATAAAAATAGCTTCATTTTTAATTCAATTAATTTAATGACACAGAAAAGCACAGAATTGTACCTACTATATAAATGAGGTGGCATGCAGTGTTTAAATAAATCTAAACTTTCAATCAGATTAAAAATATTTCATCAATTATATATCACTTCTTTATGGAGAAAACATTCAAAATCCTTCTTCCTGCTTTTTGAGGTATGTGACACACAGTCACTCTCTGTAGTTAGCCTGTCAAATGACTGCATGCTAGGATTTATTACTTTTATCTACCTGCAATCAAGGCCCATTGATCAAATTTTCCTTCAGTACTTCTCCCAGTCTTTGATGACTTCAATTCTTAAGTATCTAAGTAACTTTTCACTACTCAGTTTTTTAGTTTACTTTCTTCCTCATGGACCTTTATGCATCTATAAATTTTAAAATAAATTATGTGTCTGATAAAATTTATGGAATGTCATTAGAAATATCTGCAAAATAGAGAACCATTCTATTTACGGAACAGCATATGTCTCCATGAACCCTCTATTTCATGAAGGTTTTATTCATTCTTCATGAAGTATATTACTGAATACCTTATCTGCTTTTGAAAATGTTATCTTCTTGTTATACCTGCAATTGTTTTTCTTTATGTAAAGTAGCATTGTAATATTTTAGAGGAATTTTATATTTTAATTCAGAGAAATTCAAATCCTTGAACTTTTGGAACATAATCTGTGAAAATGTGCATATTTTATAAGTGAATTTTCATGATGTGGACATACTTGTGTAACTGCCTCTGAGATGCGGAACTAGGACATCGCCGGTATCTCATCTACTTACTGGGAATTACTGCCTCCTCTCAGTAACACAACTCTCCTTCCAGGGCTACTAGCTATGATCCTTACACCTAAAACCTCAGATTCTCTTCCACTAGTGGTATAATATCTGCTCATGGCTCAACAGTGTATTAGGGAGAATCATCTACACTTTTTTCACATGGATGTACTTTATTTTTGTTATATATTCTTTTTGGACACATTTTATTTTTCTTTTCATATGATGTTCTTTTTATTGGTGAATCACTTATATCAATGCAGTCTACTGTTGGTGAAATATGGGGTTAGTCATATGCTAGGTGTATTTTTTTAATTTTTGTTTTAACATTTGTTTTAAAAAATTTTTTTCCAATCAGATTTTATTGGTACATTTTAGGTATGTATAATGACCACATTCATCATAGAGAATTTGTACCTGTACATGACATAACTTGTTTCTTTTTTTTCCCATTCCCCTACCCTCTCTTCAACCCCACCCCTTACAAATACTTTGTTTCCATTTTTTCTTCTTTTCTCATTTGTTTTACTTTTCCTTCTTTCCCTTTCCCCTCCCCCTCCTTTGTTCCCCTCCCCATCTGAACATTTTTTTCCTATTTCACAATATCTGTTATATATTTTGGGCCTTATTTATACTTTTGGTTTCTCACACCAGAGAAACAATATGGTATTTACAATTGTGTCCAATTTATTTCACTTAAGAATATGGCCTTAAGATACATCCATTTATCTTGGTGTATTTTTCCATGAACATACAGTACATGTGCATTTGAGTTGGAAATATAATTAGAAGACCAACTGCTAGATTTTACATAAAGTAAACATTTGAATTATCATCCAAACTGGGACACTTGAAACTGAAGTGAGAATATAAAGAATGGTTGGGAACAGGAATAAACTGGACTTTATGCTTTTCTCCCAGGGAAAGGGTTCTGTGAATCTTTAGTACATGCAGTCAAACTATTTTCTTGGACAAGTTTCCCTCCCATTGCAAAACTGAGAGTTCAAGGTGCTGCGCTGCTGCTGCCAGCCCTCTCCACTGTGCTTCCTGGCAGCTCTGTGTTAAGTGCTTGTGGCGTTCATCTTCTTAATAACGGATATAGCTGGAAGTCACGGTACACGCGTGTTGTCTTCTCTCTGATCTTACACCAGTGACTTTGGCCTTGGACATACAGCTTACTTTGGCCAAACAATTGTGGTCGATGTAATGTGTTTCATTTCTGACCAGGAGCTGCAAACATATTGTGTACATTTCTTGCCCCTACCAATGGGATGGCATGATCTGGGTACCTGCCAAATTCAAGCACGGAGTGCAGAATTAAGTACAACCCATTCCTTAAGTAGGAATATCCAAGCTATCCTGGAGGTCCATACACATAAATAAATATATATTGTTAAAAGATAACTAAGTTTGGAAATTGCTATGAGCAAAATTGTACCTATTAATCGTATAAACTATGGGGACTGATAAAACACTGTACACAAATCTACCTTATCATAAATGTTTTTGTTCCTTTACCAGGAGCATAATTTTGTTTTTATTTATGCTATGATGTGTATAGTTTGTAATGTTTGTTTTTGTATTGATTTACCCAGTGCAGTACACAGATTATTCCTGTGAATTTTATGACATATATTTACTCTCACCACAGGAAAACTGTGTTCTATCATTTTTTCCTTACTATCCCTCCTTATTGACACATCCTGGAAGGATCATCTTAGTTTATTAAAGTATGGAATCACCTTGGAGCTGAAGGACTGAAGCATCTACTTTTCGGTAGGTCTTACGAATGGTCTATAGACAGTTACATTGTACTTTCACTCAGCTTTTGAAAGCTTTCACAAAAAGGGTCATTAATCTTAAAAACACATGGACTGCACTAAAGAAAGTTTATATATCTGATTCCTATGATGAAATACTCATAGGAATCAGATATATACTCATAACATAGTTTTGTGAAACTGATGCCTTACAACTCTGAATTAGACTGCGTATGAAATGTTGCACAAGGACCAATGTGAACAACGGGACACAGGTATTCTCTAGTTCAAAGTGATATGGTGTTGAAGAAACTGTCATATTATGTCAGTGTACTTACACACATATAAAGGTACACACACACATCTTGCTTTAGCCATTTGTGAATGTACAATGCACTTGAAAAAGTGGAAGTCTCAGTACGTGTCATGTGCTATGGAAGTACAGCATGAAACAATTTTGTTCAGCGTGAAACAATTTTGTTTAGGTGTTTCAAGAAGGAGAGAGAAGGAAACATTTAGCCGAGATTTTAGGAATAAGTAGAATTCACAAGATGCACTGCAGGTGAGGCAGCAAGGATGCGTGCGTGAACGTGAATGGCATGGTTGAGGAGCTGCGAAGATAGAGCGTAGAACCCTGAGATTCATGAGGAGACTGCTTGGGCGGAAGGGAGCACCATTACGCCTTCAGCAGCTTAGCTTTGCACGGTTGCAGTTATGTTAGGAATTCTCATGACATTGTGCAAGAGACGCACACTCAGGGCAGAGAACCCGTGGGCTGACAACGGCCATGCGCGGTCAGGACCACAGTTCAGGACCTTCCTGACCCCGAAGCCTTTCCCACAGACACTGCCCTCAAAGCCCCTCTGACATCACTGTTCCTCAGAGTGTAGATAATGGGGTTTAAAAGTGGGGTGACTATGGTGTAAAACAGAGAGACGAACTTGCCCTGGTTTTTGGAGCTGCTCTTGGCTGGCTGAAGGTACATGAAAATGATGGTCCCGTAGAAAATAACCACAACTAGCAGGTGAGAGGAACACGTCCCAAAGGCCTTTTTGCGCCCTGTGGCTGATTTGATCCTCAGCACAGCTTGGGTAATAAAACCATAGGAGACTAAGATGAGTGACACAGGGATGATCAGGAAGACCACGCTGGCCACGAAGAGTTCTGCCTCATTGAACGCGGTGTCCACACAAGCCAGCTTGATGAGCACTGGCACCTCACAGAAAATGTGGTCCAGTCTGCGGTGACCACAGAGGGGCAGCTGCAGTGTGAGGGAGCACTGGACGAGGGAGGTCACCAGGCCACTGAGCCACGCAGTGCTGGCCAGGGACACGCAGAGCCGCGGGTGCATGATGGCCGTGTAGCGCAGCGGCCGGCAGACAGCGGCGTAGCGGTCGTAAGCCATGACCGCCAGGAGGATGCACTCAGACGAGCCCAAGCCCATGGCCACGTACAGCTGGGCCACACAGCCACCGTAGCTCACGGTTTTGTCCTTCTTGTTCATGGTGACCAGCAGCTGTGGGGCGACACTGGTGGTGAAGCAGATGTCCACACAGGAGAGGTTGCTGAGGAAGAAGTACATGGGAGTGTGGAGCTTGGGGTCCAGGCAGGACACCAGGATGATGGCGGTGTTCCCCAGAAGGCTTAGGAGGTAGAACTGCAGAATGATAATGAAGAGGAACCTCTCAAGCCGAGGCTGGTCTGAAAACCCCAGGAGGAGAAAGCCCTTCTCCGAGCTGCTATTTGTTTCCTCCATTTTCCTGCAGCTTTGGTTTAAAAAAGGATCACTGTCCTGGGGAAAGAAGGCAGCATGGTCCACACTGGTAGCTCCTAGTCTTTTCCTGTCTGATTATTTTCCCTGTACATCCCCTGGCCGTGTTGTAAAAGCCAGCACCTTACTTGACATACACTCACTGGCAGGAAGTGCTGTCTCCTAATTTCCTGGTATAAAATCTCAAACAAGCAACAAAATGATTGTTTAAATAAAATTTATTTTACAAGTATTCATTCACTTTTAGTCTATTTTTGTACTGTGCCATTTTTACACTGATATATATGCATGTTAAGATGACCTATTTATGCAGAAAGGCAAATCATCCAGTGGTCTTTTTCTCATGTAAATGTTTTATTCTATAGCTATGTAAGTCTTGGTCAATATTCAGAGGCTTCCATCAAAATGATAATGTCAAATGCCATATCAAAACATGATACAGAATATGCAAAATGAAGATTATAGATACATTGCTGCATATCTACCTCTGTAAAATTATAGGAGATGCCCAATTAAAATGAATGAGAAATGCAAGAGAGAAGAGTAAGTAAAAGCAAACATGCTTAACTTTAGTTAGCCAATGGGCTTCAAGAGTATAATGCGCACTCCATGTGATATCCACAGAGAATAAGGCAGTTTGAGTGTGAAGATGTAAGATGCAGAGCTTGAAGCAAAACCTGCCTCGCCTTCTAACTCACACAAGAAGCAAAGCCAGTTGTTTCAGGTGTGTGCCTTTAGTAGTGGAGAACATCAAATGTGAGACTGTCTTCCATTTCATTGTCTCAGTCTTCAAATACGAATGAGTAATTGTAGCCTGTAACATTCTTGGTGACAGACACATAGATAGATTATAATTGAATAGACAGATCATATTTTTCTAAGTACATCTAGATTTCTCTGAAGTCAAGAGCGAAAGGAGTTAAGAATTTTGTCTTAAGGCACCGTTGAAACAAAATTACACTAGCCCCCTTTTGATCCAGAAACCACATAGAAGTCTTTATTTAAGCTAAGGTCATTCAAGAAGAAAGGCCAATAAAATGGATCTCACAAGGACTTCGTCTGTTCCCTGTGTCATTCTGGACCAGTGTTGCTAATGGGAAGAGTTAGGAATGAGGACGGCTACGATCCAGAAGCAGAATTACAGATCTGAGAGCTAAGGAATCATCAGCTGCCAAAGTGGTATGATTACAACACGTCTTTAAAGACTCTGCACCCGTATACATGTGTGTTTCTGTGTGCACAGGTGCGTGTGCACCTCAATTCCTCCTCCTCCGTCACTGCTGTGTCCTGGCCGGGTCAGTTCCTGCGGGACCTCTCTCTGTGAGAGCCTTTCTGCTAATAGCCCTTTGTGTGCTTACACCATTCACAGAATTGGTCGCAGAAGCAAATATTAAAACTTTTCAGACCTAAATAAGGACACTTTAGATGCCGGTGGACAGTAGCCAGACTCCTGACCTCACCCTAATCTTCCTCTTTAAATGGATACCAGTCATTCGGGACAGTGAACAACGAAAGTACAAGTGACAACTGCAGTGAAATCTGCACGAAAGGAAAACTCACCAGCTATAGAGTCCGTGTGAGGGAGAACAATGAAAGGGAGGCTCATCAAGGTTGCTGCAGAAAACTCTGCTGGGAAAAAAGGGATTCCAGGTCACTGGCAGTGCTCAGAAACACAGAACAAATGTCAGGAAGCACTGGCCCCGGAAGATTGGGTCGCTGAGCACAGCTGCGTAGACAGAAAGTGCAAAGCACAGGGGGAATGAAGTGGAGCAGGGCCGGTAGGAGGTGTTGGAGCTCGCAGGGTGGCGGCACCGAGGAGGCTCAATGTGCCTGGCCGGGCTGGAGGTGGGACGGAGGGAAGGCAGGGTGCAAAGCAGAGAACCCAGGAACTGCGCACTCCCTCAACGCGGGCGTCCCCATGGAGGCCACCTGCTAAGGACCGGAAGAGCAGAGGAATATAGGATTAATGAGTGGAAATAGAGTTTTCTTCCAACAATATCACAGAAAAGAGGAAATAAAAAATAAGAAGCCCACTCCCTTTTATTTTTCTTTTTCTTTTTGAGACAGTGTCTTGCTATGCTGCTCAGGCTGGTCTTGAGCTCACTTTGTAGCCCCGGCTGGTCTCAAACTCATACCAATCCTCATGCCTCAGCCTCCCAAAGTGCTGGAATTATAGACCTGTGCCACCATGCCCGGCAGGAGCCCATCCTTAGCTGAATAAAGAAACACGAAAATTACTGTCACAAGGCAAAGCTAAGTCATGACACAACGTTTAAGCTTTAGTTACAAACACATGACCCGCAAGAAAGCAACTTTCACATTTTCACAGAGAAAACATCTGGAGGCAAAATTGTGAGGAAGCGGAGAAACGATGACCTGGGAGAAGGGCAAAGGCTGAGAACGCAGCGGGGTGAGGGGAAGGACCTGGGTCCGCAGAGAAGCTGCGGAGAATGAAGGAAGGTAAGCAGGGTTGTTATTTTGTAGTTGTATGTGGCAGTAAAATAATTTTAGAGTTGATAAGTGAAGTACAGGAACAGCAAGCATACGGGAGGGAATAGTAATAAGCAAAGACAGAAACCCTGAGTAAGAGTGAATGATGAAAGAAGAGAGAGAAACATCTTAGAAACTCCTATTCTTATTAGGGGAGGGAACCATAGACACTGTGTGAGTGGAAAACTGACTGCAGTATTTTTATTCCACTTCACAGCTCCATTTTCCGCTGTCTCTCAGATGAATATATTTTCAACTTTGCTTTACACACAATTCTCAAAAGTAAAATTCTGATTTGTTCCCATTTTGTTTTTTCTGTGACATCAAAACACGTCATTTGCTCAGGGAAAGATCCTGACACACTAACGTGAGGACAGCATTTCCACCTCCGGGGTCCCCACCTGCGGCTTCCTCCCCGCCCCCCACGGCGCAGCGCCCTAGGGCTTCTGCTCCTCGAAGGAGACCAGCGCGAGGGCAGGGCGGAGTTCTAATCCACGCACTGCTCCGGATCCACAAGAAAGTCTGCAGGGTTTAGAGGACTTGGTTTTGTCTGCAGCTGGTTAGATGCACAGGGTTAGCGCTGTGTTCTAATGAAGTGAACAGAGACACTGAAAGCAGAAGACAAACAAGTTTTCTGTTGTCAAAAGCAGGGTTTTTTGCCTGGCCTGTGAGCCTCGACCACAACCACATATTCCTTCACGGAACGGTGGCCCAGCGCCGTCAAGTGTCAGCGATGTGAGGTGAAGGATTTGGACACTTGCCTGTGCTTCTGACTTTGCACCGTGCACTTAAAATGTTACGAAGGGGTTAAATGTCATCTTAAGTGTTCTTGCTGCCATGTTTTAAAAATCTGTCACGGTTCAGACACGGAAGGCAGCCCGAGAGAGCCTATGAAGGGCAAAATTAAAGGTGGCAAAAGACCCAGTGAAACTCACCATATCTGATGATGACAGATAATCACCCAAAAAGCTGAGTCAAAATTGAGTTTTTAACATAATGTGGATGGGTGCAAAGAGAAGTGGTTTCAGAATTGCATTTCTTTCTCTGACTTTAGGAGAAGTTTTATACCAGTGAAGCTTGTAAATGGGAATAAGATCCTGTCAGCTTCTGGTTTCACTGTCTGCCAGTGTTTAGCCCAATCTACTTGTTATGATCCAAGCTTGTCAGAGCCATTGCCCTGAGATTTGGAAAAGCCATTGCGATTCAACCCTTTGCAAAGTTGCATAACCCGAAAGGTGAATTTTTCTGTATTGGACATGGTTTAAGCAGGGGGGCATGTTTTATTTACAGGAGAATTTTTGTCTGCAGTTCATCAGTAGGCTCACATCCGTGTACTCATCTAAATTTCCTTTCCAAAGCAAAGTTAACAAAGAGGTTGACATTTCTACCTGCAGAATCGGTGACTCATGCTTTAAAGACATTGTATCTCACATGTAATGGTTTTAAGAATACCTGAGGTGGTGAAGGATCCCAGCTTCTTGGACCATCCTTTCCTGTGTAGTATTTTTCTGTGTTTCCAATGATAAATCTCAGATTATATAAGTAATAAAAATTTAAAACACAAGGAAAATAATATAAAACTTCCATCTCAGGGAGGAACGGGAGACACGGCCCCTGGGGTGAGGTGAGGAGGGAGGCCATCTGCCTCGTGCGGTCTGTATTCTTGTACATTTGGAGATCAGCAAAGAAAAAGGTCTACAGAGCAACCGTATGCTACATGGGGAACCTGAGCTCCTCGGCAGGTCTGGGAAGGTGTGAACGGGGGCAGGGTCCCTGCAGGGACAAAAAACCTGGGTTTAGAGTGTGGCCTATTTATCCTGGTGACTCCACAGGGGCGGCAGTGGGCCTGGCTCCCCAGTGGAACTGGAGCAGATCAGTGGAGGTTTGTGGCCCCAGGGTCAGTGCCTCTGAGGGAACAGGCCCCACCACCCAGCTGGCCACTGCTCTGCACGGAAATCCAGAGGAAAAACAAACCATGAGAGGCACTTACACTTCAGTGCTTTGTAGAAATAGATCTAATTAATTACTGACACAAAAGCTTTTTGAGATGCAAAAGAGTGATTTTTTTTTAAGTAAGCAAAACTACTAAAATGTAAAGAAAAATTATATATCAGAACCAAGAAAATGGAAGAAAGTTTAGAAGAAAAAATATTCAAGAAAATTGAAAATCATTGATTCAGAATTTAAAATGGGAAATGAGCTTATCTGGAATTATGATACAACTTGATGACTTCTACAAGTAGTTAAAATGACCTTAGAAGTCTTAAAATCTCAGATCATTGTATGCTTATGGAGTTACTACTACATACTCACCACTGTGATTTTGTTAGATTACAAGTAACATCAACAGTCATACGCAGTCTCCTGGAAAAGGTGGCTGCTCATCTGTGGGAAGTTTTGGAGAGCTGGTTCAGTGATCATGAATCTCTTTAGGTGCTGGTTATCATGAAAATACCTTATTTTACAATCAATTTTGAAAGATAGTTGAGGGAATGGGGGGAGAAGGGAGGGAAAGGATAAGGGATAAAAAAAAGGAATTGGAATGTGTCACATACATGTACCAACCTCCCACAAGGAATGTAAACATTGTGTCCTCCACACATGCATTAATAAACCCGATAAAAAAAGATGGCTAGGCAATCATGAAGTTCTTGAGATGGGGATGATCACAGATTGACAAAGATCACCTAGATCACAATTTTCATTTACACACGAGAAACTAGAAATTAACAAAGCTTTATGAATTACAAAATGTCATGTGTTACACACGGCAATGACATCAGAGCATATAATCAATTCAGAGATCCAAATTTGTGTGTAGGAAAATACAAAGCCAAATAGTTAAACATAAACAATAATGCAGAAATAGATGGTATAGCTATATTAGAAAAATACTGGAATGAGGGAATACTTGAGATTAATTGACAAGAAAGTCTACATTAAATGAATTGAAGATTGGTGGCAGCATTGTTTTAGTCATTGAGTTTTATTCAGCATAAAAGTTCAAAAAATCAAACTGCACGAGAAATACTTCCCAGAATCAACAGCTGGGATCTTGTCTTTTTAAAAAGTTTTTGCGTGTCAAAGGAAGTCTCCAACAGAGTGAAAACACAACCCACAAATTGGGAAAATATCTTAGCCAATTGTCCCTCAAAGGACTTCTATCTAAAACATACAAAGAATTAAAAAAACCAGGCCCCTAAAATTCAAGGACCCAATGCAAAAATGGGCATCTGAGATGAATATACACTTCTCAGAGGAAGAAATACAAACGGCAAATAAATATATGAAAAAAGGTTCAACATTAATGGTCATTTGGGAAATGCAAATTAAAACAACACTGAGATTCCACCTCACTCCAGAAAGAATGGCTGAGATAAAAAAATCAACCAATAACAAATGCTGGAGGGACTATGGGGAAAAAGGAGCTCTTCTCCACTGTTGATGGGAGTGTAGACTGGTGCAACCACTGTGGAAATCACTCTGGAGATTCCTCAAGAAGCTAGGATTGGAGATCCCACTCAACCCAGCTATCCCACTTCTGGGCATTTTCCCAGAAGAATTGAAAACATCATACCACAGTAATATTTGTGCACCCCTGTTTCTGGCAACCCAATTCGTAATAGCCAAATCTTGGAAACAACCCAAGTGCCCATTAATCAAGGAATGGATAAAAAAGATGTGGTATTTTTATACAATGGAGTACTACTCAGCTACCAAGAAAGATTGCATTGAGACTTTTATAAGTAAATGGACACGACTTGAGACCATACTCATAAGTGAAATTAATTAAACTCACATGTGTGAATACCATATTGTCTCCCTAGTGTAGGAAACTGTGTAAAGTATATATAATCCAAAATCTAAAATAAATACTGTGTAAGGGTAAGAAATTGCTCAAAGAGCAAAAGTAATTGGGAAAGGGGAAAGGAGGAAAGAAGGAAGGGAAAAGGAAAAAGACATAAATCTGTATATATGTATATGTAAGATAACTAAAATGACTATACTGCTGAATGTATTAGTTATTGAGAAAGAACGGTTAACACTCATATGATTAGATCAATTTTACATGTCTATATCTGTTAACGTAAACAACCGTGTTGAAGGTAATGATACACAATATTGCAACCACTGTCAAGTTCCTATCATCTTGTTTTATAAACCTATAATGTTACTGTTTTGCATTTGTTGTTATTGTTTGTTTGTCTCTTTTGCTTTTTGTATTTCTTTTCTGTGTCTTTTTTCTCTTAAATAAAAAAAACAAAAACAAAAAAACAGAACAAAAGTTCAACTTGTCTGTAATTTTTCACTAACAAAAATAAGTGTTGTAATTCCACATTCTGAATTAAATTATAATATTAAGATATATTTAGTCATATATTACTTGCTACATTGTCTTTGAGGTAAATTACCAGTAATAATAACTGTTCAATAATATTACATGTTACTATTTCAGGAACATGTTCCAAATGCAAATATACCAATTGAGAAAGTATTTCCCTGTGTGCCGAAGTCCAGACTGAAGAATACTGGTTTCCTTCATCTCAAGGTGCATAAGTGTACTTGATATGCTTGGAGACTCACGACACCCACATTTGTCTCCTAACCTGTGGACTAAGAATAATTCAATGGAAAAGGCCAGGGGAGGCTCCCTGAAATTATTCTCCTGGATAAGCCAGTGATTCAGAAGAAGCTGAGATTCACTTGAGGATATATGCACGTATAACGTGTGCTAGCAGGATGGTATGATTTATGGGTAGATAATGCAGGGAATATTACACACACAGCACATAGAGATAGTAGGAGACAGGAGACAGGAGACAGACAGACAGACACACACACACAGAGGGAGCAAGAGGGAGACTAATTCACATTTCCTTTATCCACTCATTTGTCAAGAAAATAGAGGTCATGGATATCTTCTCTGTGTTCACGTTAGCTGTTGTGAATGATGAGCCAGTGAACACAGATAGCTATCCCTTGCAGATGATAAACATTGTGAATGATGAGCCAGTGGACACAGATAGCTATTCCTTGCCAATGATAAACATTTTTCTTTGGGTGTATATGCAAAGGCAAAATTGCTGGACCATATGATATGGTATTTTTTTTTAGGAACTTCCATAATGCTCCATAAAGGCTCCATAGTTCGGCTTCCTACCAACGATGTACCAGGATTCCCTTTTCCACTCCCATGCCAGTATTAGCTCCCTTCCCGCTCCTCTTACTGACATGTGTGGGACCATCTCATTAGTTTTAATTTGTATTTCCCTGATGATTAGTGATATTGGACACATTTTTATGTACAGCAGATCATTTGTTTGTTATATTTGGAAAACGTCTTTTCACCGTTTGTTTGTTTATCGTCGTTGAGTTTTACTCTTGAAACAGGGACAGTACTCTTCATGGGGTGACAAAATAGATCACCAGAATGGACATTTCCCCAAACAAGCAACATTATTAAGATACTATTGTTTCATTATTTGACATGTAAATTGGAGAAAGGTTGTCCCTATTTGCAAACAGTGCTGATCTTTCTGTTATTTCTAAGATTATCATTTCCTTAACATGTAGATACAGTGTAATAACTTGTAAACTGTTCTGACATCTACACACTGTATGGACCACTTTCCATCATACTTTTACGGTATTTCTCATACATTGTTATTTGTTATAGTCTGGGTCTTAAATGCTCCCCCACAAAGCCCATGTGTTAAAGGCCTGATCCTAGCTTTTGCTGTTGGGAGGTGGGGGAAACCTCTAAGAGGTGAGACAAGCAGGAGGCCATAGGAGACTGGGGGTGTGTCTGCAAAGGGGATGTGTGCCCTGGCCCCTCACCATCTTTCACTTACCAGCTACCACACGATGAGCACCACCTCTGCTGTGTGCACTTCTCGAGTTTACCCTTTGCCTTCCACGGGCCCAGTGGCAAAGACCATGGACTGGAACCTCCAAAACTGCAGGCCAGAACATACCTTTCCTCTTTTTAAGTTAACAGTCTCAGGTATTTTATTATAGTAATGGAAATCTAATGCAGTATTATTTTATACATTATTTATATATTCTTTTGTAAAAATGCATTGAGTAGCTAATAATGTTCACTAACAATACAATTTAAAATAATGACAGTAAATTGAAAAAGTACAATCATAATTATATAATTAAGATAGCAACCAATAAAAATAATAGATACAGACATGAACAGATAGAAGATTTGCTTAATATAGTATCACTAATGTGACCTACATGACATTTGTAGAAACTTGTATTTCAAATTTGTGATTATATATCCTTTCTAATGCACATGGAATATTAACCAAATCAGATAAATTCTGGGCCTTAAAAACAGTTTTTTATGGGCTGGGGATTTAGCTGAGTGGCACAGAGCCTCCCTGGCAAGCGTGAGGTCCTGAATTTGATTCCCATGCACACCCCCACAAAGTCTTTGTAAAGGTAAAATATTTAAGCCACCCCAATACAGAGTGTGTAGTGAATAAGGAGAGGAAATATTAAAATATATCACTATAATTTTCCTTTTGTCTACTTCTTGATATTTTACCAGTTTTGTTTCATGTATTTGGAACCTTTAATATTTGGTGCATATGAGATTAGGATTTTTATGCTCTATTGATGATGGCATAGCCTGCCTGTTCAATGCTAAAAAATAAGCTTATTTACTCCACCCAGTAGTCTTTGCTTGATGTCCACTTTGACTGATGCCAATTCCCCATGAGGAACGCATCTATTATGTATTGAAAACAAGTTTATAAAAAATTTGAAAATAAAATATTTTTTAAAATTAAAAAAATAGCAAAGATAGATTCCTACTTCCAACCCCATAACATTATCCTTCCCGAATGCCTGTGTTATGGCTTGTGTCTAGCTGTCTCCCCAAAGCCTCACACAGTTATAAGTGGGGCTTTCAGAGGTGGCTGGAACTAGGGTGTGTGCCGCTGGGATCAAGGGTGTGAGGCTGGGACTGATTCACGGTGCAATGATAAGACTAAGGGTGTGAGATGACATACAGATATTTTATATCTAGATAAAACAGAAGGGGTGGAAGGAGGGCTAGAGGGTTTCTTGGCATCCCTGGTTGCCTCACTGGTTGTCTTGATGCCTTCTGCCCACCATTAACTGTTTCTCTTCTGTGATTCTCCCTCTGCCACACCACCCTGTCTTGGAGCCAGCAGATTATGGTCTGAAGCCTCTATAAACTGTGAGCAGAATTAATCCCCTCCTCCCTTAACTTTGGGTGTTGGATATTCTGTCTTGACAATAAGAAAAGTAAGACAGACTTCTTCCCTTTGGTTCGCTATGAGACAGAGTCTCTCTAAGTAGCCCAGGCTGACCTTGAACTCACAGCGATCCACCTGTTTCAGCCTCCCAAGTGCTGAGAATACAGATGTGCACCATCATGCTCTGATGAACGACTTCTTTGACACTTGCATGGGGTCGGTTGCTGTGGAATTCTTTCTGCCTCTGTTTCTGCAAAAGTATTACATGTTCTTTAAGGAAGTGCATCTTCATTGAACATATGGTTCTGTGTCAGCCATCAATCTCAGTCATAGAAAGGCGCTCCTTCCTATGGTCCACAGTGTGCTTCCAAGGAGAACTCTGCGGTCATCTTTGTCTTTTTAAGCTCATCCGTGTTTTCTCCTTGCTGCTGTTAGGAGTTTTTCTAACAGTGGTTTTATGAATTTTACTTGAGGTGCTTTAAACTTTTTCTTAGCCCTTGTTTGTGAGGAATCTTGAGTTTTGAATCTGTAAAATAGTGTTTTTTTAAAATGAACATTGAAATAACTTGCCATTGAACTTTAAGTACTTTTCCATGCTCATTGATTTTTCTTTCTTATATACTTAAAAGGCAGGTATTGAAGACCTTTAAGAGAATCCTCTAATTCTGTATTGTTTTTACATTTTATGTAAATTCCATTTCTTTGGAGTTTCATTTTGCGTAGTTTCTATTACTACCTCATTAAACTCATCAATCTTAAAAAAAAACTATAATGGATATTTTTTAGCAATCTCATACCATACAAATTTCACTTTGCATACTACAGTTTTTATTTTTGGAGGTTCCCTTGGGTTAGTCATATACTTCACGTCTCCACTTAACTTTTTGAACACGTTGTGAGCCGTTATAAGAACTCTTTAACTGACTTGCCTTCTGATTGCTGCATCCGCTCCTCTTCACGCTGTTTTTAATAGTGCATTTTCCACCACAGGTCGGACTTCCCAGCCTCTTTGCATGGCCAGTCATCTTTGATAGAATGCTAGCTATCACGAATTTCGCCTTTTAAATGTGGCTTACTTTGTGTTTTTAAATATGCCTAAACACTGTTAAAATTCACATTTCTAATATTTCCACATACCGAGGCAAATACCTTTTCACTACCCCACCAAACAGTCCGTGAACTGGAGCCATTTGATTCGCACTACTAAATGCAGTGCAGTCCCCAGCCCTCCGCCCGCCGGGCCCTGCGCTGGGGTCTCTTAGACAAGGCCTTCATCCCCTCGCACATGTGCCGAATGGCTTCCAGGCTGCGCTGCCGGTCCCCAGGTTCCCTCACGACGGAGCTCACTGCTGTTTTGGACCCTGCTCTGCCAATTCCAGCCCAGGGCATCTTCTCAGCTCGGCTCCATCTCCGCTTCCACAGCGTGGGTTTCAGAGCCTCACCCAGAGCCTCTGTGGTCCCCATAGCCTGCAGAGCTGCCCAGTGTGTGTGTCTGTGTGTGTGTGTGTGTGTGTGTGTGTGACAGCCGGGGCAGCCCAGAGACTTATTTCATTTGTTTTACATCTCTCAAGTTTTTAATTTCCCCCTGCATATTGCCCATTGTCTTGAAATTTGCATTTTAAATGTATTCGGTTAGGAGTTTCTGGATTGCTTCAAGAAAGAGGGTTGGTAGAAATCTCTGACCATCCCCTGAGATTTGCGCGTGGGTGTCCTTGTCCTTGCGTCACTCCCTTCCCTCGAGGAGGACCTGGTCTTCACGATTTTACTAGCAGTGGGCAGGACAGTGTGAGGGGTGGGATGCCATTTCTGGTTAAGTAATGAAAAGAGAATAACCTCCCGGGGGTGCTGTCCACAGCTGCCCATTCCCCCACTCACCCGGGAGGGACCTGCTGCTCCTTCCAAGCTGCCGCACCTTCTGCAGCGCCCTGGGGGACAGCGCAGAGGGACAGACCTCACAGCGGCCTCGGGAAAGGCGAGCAAAGGAGAAGCCGAGGCACTGGCATTCGGATAAGCTGTGCTTGGTTTCCTGATGCTCAGAAGCTGTAAACCAGGAGGCAGTACATGCTTGTCTGAAGCCGTATGACCAAATACTTATTCGGCAGCAATTTGTATTTAGCAAAGGTTTTAGTGCCTGGACGGGGATCATGCTGTCAGCAGGGCTCGGGTCTGAGTGCCCTTGAGCCCGAGAGTGGCTGAGGACACAGCGGGAGTGCGGGTGTGAATGCGCGGCTGCCTGGCCTGTGATGGGGCTGCCTGGCTGGCAGCTAGATGAGGGACGTTATCAGAAACCTAAGTAAACGCGAACCTTGTCAGGTATGTCAGAATCGTTAGTTACACTCTTACGCTCTACTGTGGGAAGTAGAAAATACACCCAATAAACTGGGTAGCCTAGCGGAGGATATTTCTATGTTCTGTTAAAATTTCTTCTCATTTACTTATATTAAAATGCAAGAAGAGACATTAAATTGAAGAGCTTTAAATACAATGAAGCCAAACTTGATCATTTTGGTCATGGTTCACATACTTGGCTGTAAAATGAGTTTAAAGCTCTTAAAAACAATTTCTGAGCAAAGAACAAAACCAGCCTATTGCCAGGAGGCTTCGTCTTTTTCATAAAGCCTCAGGGAAAAAATACTCCTAATCTCATTGGGAAGTACTTCATTAAATTGGTTGACTAACCTGTAAGAAAAATCCCAAGGGTTGTTCTTTGGACCTGTCCTTTCCAATTACGTCTAATAAGTAGTCTTTCAAAACCCAGAAGCCCAGGGGAGAAGCGCAGGGATGGGTGTAGGAGGGAGGAGTGGGATTTTTGGATCTCAGCACCACAGCAGAGCCTTTAGGGAGGAGAGACCTCCTCCCAGGAGAAGGCAGCTGAGCCAGGGATGGACATCTGGACTGGCGCCCCGGAGGGTTGGTCATGGTTAGGTTCTGTGCCATCGCTGCTTTGTGCTGTCTCTCTGCTGCCTGCATCACCCTGGCAGGTGACCTTGGGGAGTGGCCAACAATGCAGGCAGCACCCAGACCCCGGAGGGACACTGCAGCCTGGATTCAGGAGAGGTTTGTCCCACAGCCAAAGTCTAAAAGAGGATGCCCCTACTTGTAGGTGTCAGCAGTGATCTGTGTTTAGAAAGAACTCTTTGGTATCTCAGATAGCTGTTTAATTTGCTACGATTATGATCTTTGTACACTTTGTGGAATAAAAATAAGACATTTGCAGTGTGATCACAATATATGGTAAATGCTTGAATGAAAAATATTATTATAGTAAAAGACACATTGTGATTAATCTTCTTCAAAACCCTCCCCCTCATTTCAAACACATTTATCACATCTTTCTTGCTACTTGCTGAAGCAGTTGGGAAGTCCTGTTTTGTAAGTGTCTTTATAAGATACAATAAAAAGTATAGTGAATGCTGTTGCCAAGTGCCATCTACCAGCTGAAAATTCCAGAAAAATAACTCAAAAATAATTAGTGAAAGTGATTATCGAGATCAAAGAAGAGGCAAATAAACAGCTTTGTGAGCAAATTACTGAAATAATCAGTGAACTTAATTAAGATGTGGGTAAACAGCTCAGTGAATCAATCACTAAAATGAGCAACCAATTTAAAGAAGATATGAATAAGCAACTGAATGAATGAAGGAAGACAAGGCAGAACATGAAAGACGACTTCAGTAAAGAATTTGAGGTTATAAAGGAGAATCAAGCAGAGATCCTGGAAATGAAAAATTCAACCAAAATCTATGTCATTAGGCAAAGTTGGTCAGAAGACAAGGATGATGCGGGATTGCATTTACTCAGTAACCCTGAAAACACGAGGGTCAGCCGAAGCTGGTCAAAGAGCTCCAGAGGACCCTAGAAGGACAAACTTTGGAATCATTGTCCTTGAGGATGGGGTGGACTCAGAGTCTAATGGTGTAAAAATTTTATTCACCAAAAGCATGACAAAGATGTTTTACAAATATAGAGAATAGGTGGATAGTGATGTAAATGAGACATTTAGAACCCTGTAGACATGGCCCTCCAGCACACATCATAGGCATAACTACAAGAATTCAGGTCAGAAAGAGAATCCTGAAAGCTGTCACAGAGAAACCCCAAAAATGGCCCAGAAAGCAAAACCTTGAGAGTCTTTTTTTTTTTTTTTTTTGCGGCACCAGGGATTGAACTCACAACCTCGCGCCTGCCAGGGCAGGCGCTTAAGGCACTGAGCCAAACTCCCGGCCCGCAAAACCTTAAGAGTGACAGCAGATTCTCTAGAAATACTGTGAAGGCAAAGTGAGCTTGAACTGAAGTTTTCAAAACCTAAAAGAGTATAATTGTCCCCTGAAACTACTATATCTTGAAAAATTGTTCTTCAAAATTCATGGAGAACTACTTTCCATAATAAAGACAAACTAAAAAAGATAATGACCACCAAATTAGCATTACAGAACATATTTCAGGGAATTTTGAACAGAGATGAGGAAGTAAACCACACCCTGAAGTCCAAAGGGAAGAATAAATCTCAGTGAGAGAAAACCCAAAAGGAAAATAAAAATAAAACAAGTGTGGAGAAATACTATAATGATAGGAATCAGTAAATGCATTTCAATAATAACACTCAATGCAAATGATCTTAGCACTCCAGTCAAAAGATACAAACTAGAAAATTAGATTAAAAAAAATCCAAGGATATGCTGCTTATAAGGAACACATCTCATCCACAAATTTGCAGATTGAAAATAAAACAAACCAAAAGGATTCAAAACAATGCTCCATGCAGTTGGAACCTAAAAGCAAGCAGGAGTGGTACTCTGATATTTAACAATGTTGACTTCAAACAAAGTCATTCATAAAGGGAGCAATTCACCAAGAATAGATAACAGTTGTCAATAGATGTACTGAAATTCAGCAAATTGAATTTCATTAAACAAAAAGTACTTGATAAAAGGACACATAGACACCTGGAGGACCTCAGCAGTCAGTGGGAGCATTGGCCAACCCTTCCCTGCACTGAGAGGATCTCAGAAGCTGGTAGGAGGGTCAGCAATCCCTCCCCTCACCAGAAGACTTTGGTGAGCCAGCAGGAGCATCAGCAACCCATTTCCCCACCCAGAAGATCTCAGTGGGCAGGCAAGAACATGGGTGAGACCCCCGCCAACTGGAGGACCTCAGTGGGTTGGCAGGAGTCTCAACACGCCTGTCCCATTGGGAAAACTTCAGCAAGTAGGAGAGGGTGTGGGCGAGCCCTCCCCCTACCTGAAGGACCTTGGTTTGCTGGTGAGAGCATAAGTGAGCCCTTCTTCTACACAGAGGACCCCAGGTGGGCCGGTGAGAGTGCCAATGAAGCCTTGCCCCACTTAGGGGAACCCAGGTGGGCCTGGGAAGTCCCCAGTGACGCATTAGGGCCCCAGCAGGGAGGCACACTGTGAACAGGTGGGTCTGGCAGCCTGGAACAGTCTGAAGCTTCAGCAACATTAAAGGTAAGGGTTGGTTCACATTATGCTCCTAGGGTAGTCAGTGAGGGAAGAATCCAGAACTCACCCAGCTGGCCCCACAGAAGGAGTTCAGGTGACTGGGCCATCCTCCACACTGTGGAATTTGGCAACTGCATGAGCATCAGCCTCACAGCAGAATCCTAAGACACACACAATGGACAGCCAAGACTAGCAGGATTGAAAAGACTGAAAGATTAACCAGCAGGTGAAAATGACAAAACAAAAATGCAAAATACAATGGCAAGCCCCCAGCCCATCTGGGACAAGTACAGGGGACACTGACATAGAAGATATTGGAAATCACACACCTGAAATTTCTAAAAAGATAGCAAGTGAAGTAAAGAAACAAATCCATGAGGCGATAGAGGAAATCTGATCAGAAATAATCTCTCAGGTATAAAAAGAAATGACAACCTTAATGAAGAAATTGCTCAAAATAGCTGGAGAAGAAATAGATAAAAAAAAGTACAAGAGCATAGGAAAATGATTGAAATTTTGAATGAACAATATAGGAAAGAAATAGAATTCATGAAACAAATTCAAAGAGATATCCAGGAAATTAAATTTCCATTGAAAGCCAGAAAAACTGCTTGAACAAAGCTGAAGATAGACTTTGAGACCTTAAATACAGAATTGTGCCTAGGAATCATGAAAGAAAAGAACTCTTAAAAATAACAAGGGACCATGAAATAACAATTCAACAGCTCTAAGACAATGAAAAGAAAAACAATATAAGACTGATAGATGTCAACAAAAATGCAGGTGTCAATGTAAACAACATAAAAAAAATCTATTTGCAAGAGTAATAGCAGAAAATTTCCCAACCATGAGAACAGAATCTGCTATACAGATAAGTGAACTCCAAACTGCCATAACCAAAATAAATCTACACCCAGACATATAATAAGATCTCAGAAATTCAGCACAAAAACAGAATAGTAAAAACTGTTAAGAGAGAAGAAACAGATCACCTATCAAGGAAAGCCCGTTAGAATCAAGGCAGACTTCTCCACACGAAACCTCAAGTCACAATGAGCTTAGAATAAAGTATTTCAAGCCCTGAAAGAAAACAACTTTCAGCCCAGATTGATGTATGCTGCAAAACCTTCTTTGAAAATTAATGGGAAATAAAATACTTCCAGGACAAAGAACAACTGAAGAAATTGATGTCCACCAAACCAACCCTAGAAAGAGTATTGAAAGATATTCTAGATTGAGATAAAAATGACCACAATTACAAGAACAACCTCAAAAAGAAACCGTTATGCAGGGCAAGCAATTAAAAAGGGGAAAAATGGAACAACAGCAGAAAATAACATGACAAAGATAAGCTAAAACATATCAGTTATAACCATCAATGTAAATGGCCTTGGTTCAACAATTAAAAGAAACAGATTGACAAAATGGATCAGGAAGTGAGATCCAACAATATGTGGCATACAAGAAACACATTTAACTCAAAAAGAAACTCATACACTGAAAACCAAAGGATGAAAAACAGTATTCCACGAAACAGGAACCCAGAAAAAACAGGGGCAGCTATTCTGTTTGCAGAAAATGTGAAATTCAAACCAGAAATGATCAAAAGAGATAAAGAAGGTCACTACATACTTGTTAGGAGAAAATTTCAAGAGGAAAAGATAACACTCATAAAAATGTATGCACCAAATAAGGGAGCACCAAACTGTATAAGACAAACATCAATAGACATGAAAAATTAAATACCCAATAACACGATTGTAATGGGGGACCTTAATACCCCACTGTCACAAAGAGATACATCAACTAGACAAAAAGCCAGCAAAGAAATAACAGAAATGAATAAAACCTGCGAACAAATGGACTTGATAGATGTGCACAGAGTGTTCCACCCAACATCAGAATACACATTCTTCTAAGCAGCACATGGGATGTTCTCTAAAATAGACCATACACTAGCAGATAAAACATGCTTAAGTAAAGGCAAAGGAATTGAAATTATCCCATGCATATTATCTGACCATAATGCACTGAAATTGGAAAGTAATGCAAAAACTACATAAACACATGGAAATTAAATAACACCCTCCTGAATAACTAATTGGTCATAGATGAAATTAAAGAAGAAATTAAACAATATGTACAATTAAACAGAAATGCAGTTAGAGCATATCAGAACCTGTGGGATGCCATGAAAGCGGTCCAAAGAAGGAAATATATAACAGTGAACTCTGACATCAGGAAAACAGAATGAACTCAAATAAACAACCTAATGCTACACCTCAAGCTTGTAGAAAAAGAACGAATCAAAATCAAAACCAAAGATCATAGAATGGAGGAAGCTATAAAGATCAGAGCAGAAATTAATGCAACTGAGACTAAGAAAACAATACAAAGAATGAATGAATCAAAGAGTTTGTTCTTTGAAAGAATAAACAAAATTGATAAACTCCTAGTGAACCTTATCAAGAAAAGGAAAGAAAAAACCCAAATTCATGCAATGAGAAATGAAAAGGGTGAAATTACTACAGATCCTGTGGAAATTCAGAAAATCATCAACACCTACTTTGAAAATCTTTACTCGCATAAGGTGGAAGAAAAAGAAGAAACGAATAGATTCCTAGAAGTGTATGGATTACCAAATCTGAATCAAAAAGATAAAAAATTTTTGAATAATCCTATATCAATTACTGAAATTGAAAACATAATTAAAAACTTACCAACAAAGAAAACCCTGCTGATGGATTCACAGCTGAATTCTACAAGAAATTCAGAGAAGATTTAATGCCAATACTCCTCAAACTCATTAATGAAATCAAAAGGGAACCAATTCCCTCTAACTCATTCCAGGAGGCAAGTATTATTCTGATACCAAAACCAGAGAAAGAACCAACCAAAAAGGAGAGCTATAGGCCAACCTCCCTAATGAACATAGATGCAAAAATCCTCAATAAAATACTAGCAAAGAGAATGCAGCAAATCATCAAGATTATACACCATGACCAACTAGGATTTATCCCAGGAATGCAGGGATGGTTCAACATATGCAAATCAATAAACATAATACACCACATCAGCAGAGCCAAATAGAAAAATCACCTGATCATCTTCATAGATGCAGAAAAAGCTTTGCATAAAGTCCAGCACTCATTCATGATAAAAACTGTACAGAAAATTGGAATAGATGGTCTCTACCTCAATCTTATAAAAGTCATCTATGACAAACCAACAATCAACATCATATTAAACAGACAAAAACTGAAACCTTTCACTCTAAAATCAGGAAAAAGACAAGGATGTCCATTATCACCACTCCTATTCAATATAGTTCTGGAAACATTAGCTCGAGCAGTTAGACAAGAGAAAGAAAAGGAGTAATGATAAAAAGGAAGAAATTAAATTATCACTACTTGCAGATGACATGATACTCTACATAGAAGATCCCACAAACTCCACTAAAAGACTACCCGAGTTGCTAAGCAAATACAGCAGCATAGCTTGATATGAAGTCAACATTCAAAAATCAATAGCATTCTTGTACACAGACAATAAACTCACTGAGTGAGAAATTATGGAAATAACACCTTTCACAATAATATCCAAAAAATTAAATACTTAGGAATCAATCTAACAAAGAATGTGGAAGATCTATATAATGAAAACTACTGTACTTTGAAAAAGGCAATTGAAGATAATGGAAAAATACACTTTGCTCTTGGATAGGAAGAACCAGCATTGTGAAAACGGGCATACGTCCAAAACTGTTATGCAAATTTAATACAATTCTGATCAAAATACAATTAACATACCTCACAGATACAGAGAAAACATTCCAAAAATTCATTTGGAAACAGAAGAGACTTACAGTAGCAAAGGCAATTGTGGGCAACAAAGACAAGGCAGGAAGCATCACAATCCCTGACTTAAAATTATGCTACAAAGCTATTGTGATATAATCAGCATGGTACAGGAAAACAAACAAACAAAACAGATCTCAGGATGAGTGGAACAGATTAGAAGATGAAGACACAACTACAAAGACATTCAGCCACCTTATCTTTAATAAATGGTGCTGGAAAAATTGGCTTATATGCTGAAGACTAAAACTAGACCCATGTCTATCGTCATACACTAAACAAAAGTCAAAATGGGTCCTGCCTTCCCTTTGTTGCCCAGAATTGCCTTTGCTATTCTAGGTCTTTTCTGGTTCCACATGAATTTGAGGAATGCTTTCCCTAGCTCTGTGAGGTAGGCAAGTGGTATTTTGATTGGGATGGCATTAAATCTGTATAATAATTTTGGGAGAATGTTTGTTCTTCCTATCCATAAGCAAGGAATGCCTTTCCATTTTTTGAAATCTTCTTCGATTTCTTTTTTCAGAGTATTGCAATTTTCACTAAGTAAATCTTTTACTTCCTTTGTTAGATTAATTCCTAAGTATTTCATTTTTTTGGATGTTATAGTGAAGGGTGTGGTTTCTCTTATTTATCACTCAGTGAGTTTGTGTAGAGGAATGCTATTGATTTTAGAGTGTTGACTTTGCATCCAACTACATTACTGAATTTGGTTATTACATCTAGAAGTCTTTCCGTGTAGTTTTGGGGGTCTTCTATATAGAGTATCATGTCATCTGCAAATAAAAATTTAGCTTCTTCCTTTTCTCTTCTTATTCCTTTTATTTCTCTCTTGTCTAATTGCTCTGGCTAATGTTTCCAGCACTATACTGAATAGGAGTGGTGATAATGGGCATCCTTGTCTTGTTCCTGATTTTAGGTTGAAAGTTTTCAATTTTTCTCCATTTAGTAAGATGTTGGCTGTTGGTTTGTCATATATGCCTTTTATCAGATTGAGGTAGAGACCATCTATCCCAGTTTTCTGAAGGGTTTTTATCATGAATGAGTGTTGGATTTTGTTGAAAGCTTTTTCTGCATCTATTGAGATGATCATGTGATTTTTGTCCTTGGCCCTGCTGATATGGTGTAGTACATTTATTGATTTGCATATATTGAACCATTCCTTCATTCCTAGGATGAATCCCACTTGGTCGTGGTGTATAATCCTCTCGATGACTTGCTGCATTGTTTGCCAGTATTTTATTGAGGATTTTTGCATCTATGTTCATTAGGGAGATTGGCCTGTAATTTTCTTTTTTGATTGGATCTTTCTCTGGTTTTGGTATTAGGATAA
The DNA here is from genome assembly GCA_004363535.1 of Dasyprocta punctata. Taxonomy (NCBI): domain Eukaryota; kingdom Metazoa; phylum Chordata; class Mammalia; order Rodentia; family Dasyproctidae; genus Dasyprocta; species Dasyprocta punctata. Next base: position 27,102 of record RJWM01010697.1, read on the forward strand.
TACTTGCTTCCAGGATTGAGTTAGAGAGACTTGTTTCCCTTTGAATTTCACTGAATAGTTTGAGGAGTGTTGGCATTAAGTCTCCCTACATTTCTTTTAGAATTCAACAGTGAATCCATCAGGACCTGGGCTTTTCTTTGTTGGTATAGTTCTAATTACGTTTTCAATTTCATGAACTGAAATTGGGTTATTCAGCAGCTTTACATCTTCTTGATTCAGCTTTGGTAACTCATAAGTTTCTAGGAATCTGTCCATTTCTTCTGTGCTATCAAATGTATGAGAGTAAAGGTTCTTGAAGTAGGTGTTGATGATCTTCTGTGTTTCCACAGGGTCTGTAGTGATTTCATACTTTTCATTTCTTATTTCATAGATTTGAGTTTTTTCTTCCCTTTTTAAAATTAGGTTGGCTAGGGGCTTATCAATTTTATTTATTCTTTCAAAGAACCATCTCTTCAATTCATTAATCCTTTGTACTGTTTTCTTAGTTTCAACTTCATTAATTTCTGCTCTGATCTTTATAATTTCCTGCCTTCTTTTGGTTTTGGACTTCACTTGCTCTTCTTGTTCTAGAAGTTTGAGGTGCATCATTAGGCTGTTTATGTGTTTTCTTTCTATTTTTCTAATGTGCGAGTTTAGTGCTATAAATTTCCCTCTGAGGACTGCTTTCATTGTGTCCCACAGGTTCTGGTAATTTGTTTTTGCATTTTCATTTGATTGTGGATATTGTTTAATTTCTTCTTTAATTTCTTCTGTGACCCATTGGTTATTTAGGAGAGTATTATTTAATTTCCATATGTTTATGGGATTCTTGTGGGTTTTTTGTCATTGATTTCTAATTTTATTGTGCTATGGTCAAATAATATTCATGGAATTATTTCATTTCTTTTGCATTTACTAAAGCATGCTCTATGTACTAGTATATAATCTATTTTACAGAATGACTCATATGCAGCTGAGAAGAATGTGTATTCTGATGTTGATGGGTGGAATACTCAGTACACATCTACCAGGTCCACTTGTTCACAAGTTTGATTCAGTTCTGTTATTTCTTTGCTGAATTTTTGTTTGGTTGATCTGTCCCTTTGTGAGAGTGGAGTGTTAAGAACCCCTGTTTTGACTGTATTATTGTTTATTTGGTTTTTCTTGTCTATTAAGATTTGTCTTACATAGTTGGGTGCTCCCATATTTGGTGCATATATATTTATAATTGTAATCTCTTCCTCTTCAAGTTTTCCCCTAACAAGTATGTAGTGACTTTCTTTATCTCTTTTGATCATTGTTGATTTGAAGTTCATATTGCCTGCAAACATAATAGTTATCCCTGCTTTTTTTCTGGGTTCTTGTTGCATGAAGTAGTTTTCCAGCCTTTGGTTTTTAGTCTGTGAGTTTCCTTTTGAGTGAAATGTGTTTCTTGTACACAGCATATTGTTGGATTTTTTTTCTTAACCCACTCTGCCAGTCTGTTTTTTTTTTTTTATTGGTGAGTTGAGATCATTTACATTGATTGATATAACTGATATGTACTGGTTCATCCCTGTCATGCTATCTCTCTGTTGTTGTTTTTTACATTTTCTGTTTAATTGTTTGCCCTGCTTAGTGGTTTCCTCTTGTGGTGGTATTGTAGTTATCTTTTTCTTTTTCTAGAGTGTCTTTCAGTACTCTTTTTAGTGTTGGTTTGGTGGCCATAAATTTCTTCAGTTGTTCTTTGTTATGGAAGTATCTTATTTCTCCATCAATTTTTAAAGTCAGTTTTGCAGGATACATCAATCTGGGTTGAAGGTTGTTTTCTTTCAGGGTTTGAAATACTTCACTCCAAGCTCCTGTTGATTTGAAGGTTTATGTTGAGAAGTCTGCCGTGATTCTGATGGACTTTCCTTCAAAGGTGATCTGTTACTTTTCTCTGTCATCTTTTTGTAATGTGTTCTTGTGCTGTATTTCTAACCCTAATTATTATATGTCTGAGTGAGTATTTATTTTGGATATGGTTAATTGGGGTTCTGCATGCCTCACCTGAGTATCAGATTTTCTTCCCATGTTTGGAAAATTTTCTGATATTATTTCTGCAAATAGTCTTCACAGGTCATTAGTATTGACCCCTGCTTTTTCATTTATGCCTATTAATCTTATGTTATTTCTCTTGGCATCATCTTGCAGCTGTTCAATTGTTGTTTTCTGGTTCCTTGTTATTTTTAAGAGATCTTTTCTTTCTTGATTGTAAGTTTCCATGCTGTCCTCAAGGTCTGAGAGTCTCTCTTCAGTTTCACTCAAGCGGTTTTGTCAACTTTCCATGGAATTTTTAATTTCCCGAATTTCCCTTTGAATCTCTTTCTTGCATTCTATTTGTGTCTTACATTGTTCATTCAAAGTTTCCATCATTTTCTTATGTTCTTCTATTTTTTTATCTTCATCTTCTTTAGATACACTCAGAATTTCTTTCATAATCATTGTCATATCATTTTTACCAGAGATTATTTCTGATCTGATTTCCTCTATATCTTCATGGAGTTGTTTCTTTACTTCAGTTGCTATCATTTCAGAAAGTTCAGTTGTGTGATTCCCAGTGTTTTCCATTTCAGTGTCTCTTGGGTTTGTTCTCAGTGGGCTGGACTGAGACTGCCTCTTACTCTTTCACTTTGTCATTTTCTTCTGAGACATGTGTGGCTGGACAGATCGCCTCCCAATGGATTGCACTTGAACTCTGTGCTGGGTAGAGCTTTAATACTCCAATATCCCCATGGCTAGCCTTGGCACACCTCCAGACTATGGCACTAGATCCTTGTGCTCTGTGGTCTGTGATGCTGGCCATGTGTTCCCTTGATTTACTTTGTTGGGTTGCTCTGTGACGCTGGGCTGGGCAAAGTTTGTATCATCTCTGTAACAGGGTCCTGCTCCTAGAACTTGTTCCTGGGGCCTTGCACCTGAGTATGTAGCATTAAGAACCACTGCAACCCTGGTGGCTAGCAGAGATGCACCCCTGGGGTGTGTCGCTTGACCTACTGCCTTTCTGGGTGGGGTTCAGAATCCCCAGACCCAGATGGCTAGGCAGAATGCACCCCAGAGTGTGGCACCTCCAGGATCTTGTGTCTGGCTGCGAGGAATTCAGAGCCTCTGGAGTGTGGGGCAAGCCTGGGTGTGCCCCCAGCTTAAAGTGCCAGTGCCTTACTCTTGGCTGGGAAGAGTTCGCAACCTCTAGGACCTGCTGCATGGCCACACCCCTGAGAAATGGTGCTTGTGCCCTGTGTTCTAACGGGCAGAGCTCAAATTCTCCAAGGCCCTGCAGCTACACTGGCTGCTCCCTGATGAGTGGCTCTGGGGCTCTTGGCTGGGCTGGGCTCAGTACTTCTGTGTCCAGTGAGTCTGGCCAGTCATTCCCCTGATGGATTGTGTTAGGATGCTGGACTGGGCAGAGCTCGAACCTCTGGGCACCTAGTGAGGGTTCACTCCTGGAGTGTGTCACTGGACCCTCTGCCTTACTGGGTGGGGGGTCAGAATCCCGGGGACCCAGGTGGCTAGGTTGAGAGCACCCTGGAGTGTGGCACCACCAGGACCTTGAGTCTGGCTACCAGTTCAGAGCCTCTGGAAAGTGGGGCAAGCCCAGGGGTCGACTGTAGTTTTCTTTGTCCTCCCCAAAAATTATCCAGAGAGGGAGACAGAGACAGAGACAGAGAGAGAGAGAGAGAAAGAGAGGTGACTGTATAGACATTCACCCACTGGCAGACACTTACTTAGACTGTTTCCATGTATTGTGGTATTGTGTATAATGTTACAATAAAGAGTTGATGAAGCTATCACTTTAGGACACTGACTCTGTTTCTTTTGGAATGGTTTCTCAGAAATGGGATTGCAGAATCACATGGTAATATCATTTCTAAATTTTTGAGAAATCATCATATAGTTTCATTAATAACTTTTTTTTTTTTTTGTGGCACCGGGGATCGAACTCACAGCCTCACACCTGCCAGACAGGCACATAAGCTGTTGAGCCAAACTCCCAGCCCTAGTTTTTTGAAGCAGGGTCGCACTATGTAGCTCAGGCAGGCCTTGTGCTCACGTTGTAGCCCAAGCTGGCCTCGAACTCACAACGCTCCGCCTACCTCAGCCTCCCAGTGCTGGGATTAAAGGCACGTGCCACCACGCCCGGCTTCATTAATAACTATTAATTTACATTTCCACCACGGTATACAAGGTTACAATTTTCTGCATCTCTTTGACAGTACTTGTTACTTACTACTGTTTTGCTAGTAACTTTCTGTCTTAGTCACTTTCTCATTGCTGGGATAAAATACCCAACACTCACAATTTAAAGTAAAGATTACCTGGCTCACTGTTTTCAGAGGTGTCAGCCCATGGTTGTCTGACTCCAAGGTAGAAACAGCATGTCAGACAGACATGGGTGGAAGAAAGCTGCTCACATCATGGCAACCAGGAAGCAGAGAATGCAAGAGGATCCAGGAAGGGAGATACCTACTTCTGGGTCACACCTCATGACCCCCATCTCTTGTGACCAGAATGTACCTGCTGACAGCAAGTCACCTATAGTACCCCACTGTCCAATCATCTTCCAAGTGCATAAGGCTTTGGGGCCATATTACCTTCAAATGATAGCATACATTAAAATTAATTTTAACCCTGAACCAGCATAGACTGCAGGTGAATGACAAGAAAAAGAATACAGAAAAAGATGGAAGAAAGAAATGTGAGGATCGCCTCACTTTTATTCTTACAATAGTACTCATTAGTGATGCTATATTTCACACATCAATTGAATTCTGTTTCAGATTCTATAACTGTGAAAGATAGGACTATCTCATTAAAATTTACTTGAAGACTAAAGAAGGTTGTGTAGATATTCCTAGAAATTAGTTTATAGAATGAAGAATGTTAAAGTTATACATTCACTCACTCATCTATGTCATTGATCAGGTATTATTTATAATGGGAAGTTTTGAGGTTAGGATTAATAGTGGTTAAGATTTTGAGCTTAAAAACCACAGAAAACTTTTTTAAAAGACTCAAAAAACTAGAACTTCCGGGAAAGTGTCTATTTGCTTCTTTGGCTTTCTTAACTGTATTCTTTTTCAAAGTCCCAGAGAGGCTGTATTAACAGAGAACTTTGATCCAATCCCATATGAGCAGAGTCTGCAGGGGTGACATCACTGTCCCTCCTTCTGAGCACACTTAATCTGCCCACACCGCACCCACCCGCCTGGATGGGGTCTGCAGAGCCATCTGACAGTGCAGTCATCAGACAAGCAGAGAGCAAAGGGTAGCTACTGTTCTTGACTCATTGATTTGCTTCTATTAGTTGTCAACATTTCCTTCCTTTTTTTCTAGCATCTATTTCCATAGACAAAAGAAAATGTGCTTTCTTCTGAAAGCTTCAAGTAGCACTAATTTGCTGCAATATATAAAGAAATGGGATTTTTTTTCCTCTTTTTTTTTTTTTTTCCCAGAACATGGAATTGAACTCATAACTTCGTGCCTGCCAGGCAGGTGCTTAAGCCACTGAGCTAAACTCCCAGCTCTGGAATTTTTATTTTCAAAACATGTAGACCAAAGTATATATACCATCTTTTTTTTATTTTTTATTTTTTATTTTTTACTAGGATGCATTTGCTTTCCTGTGACTGAAACATTGCAGAGAGAGTGATGTTTTATTCATGCGGGGTGACTCCTGAGGATGAACGTAGTACTAGCAACAATGTCTCAATTGCATTTCTATTTCCTGGGTGAGTGGGGCTCTACATCCAACTTGTCGACCACAGAGGGAAGATGGCATTTCCTACACAACAGAGGCACTGGGTGCTCTGTACCCACACTGGGGTGGCACATGAGTCCTCTCTCAGGTTAGTGGAGTGCTGTTTTTACAGCTGGTTAGGAAGTTTCAAAATTTTGCACGGGGCTCAGCGTCCACCTGCCATTGGTGGTAAGATTGATAGGAAGAAGCCCCCTGCAATTGCCTCCGGATTGCCTGACAGTGCTCCTGGGGTGTCGCACACATTCACAGGACTGTCTAGCACACCAGTTTCTCAGGAGTTGAGGTCAGTAATGAGCTGGAGGTCAGAAACAATTTTTGTGTTATTACAGGAGTATAAAATCCGAAAATTAAAATTTTTCTCTTAAATATCCTTGCATCATAAGCATTGCTAGTGTCTTTCCAGAAAGAAAGAATATTAATTTCTTCCTTTTAGTAAAGGCTACGAAAATTTAAGTTCATAGTGTCAAAAGAGGAAAAATTGAAAATGTTAAATCTCTTTAAGAGAAAAGGCGGGAGGTTTTATGATTGATTTTCATCAGGAAGATCATGTATATTTTCTGTCAAAAGCACTTTATTGCTTATTCGATAACCATTTAAAAATTCTACCTTGGATCACTTATGTTCTATATAAATAATACTTTCAAGGAATAAAGTGACAGTGACCTCATTAAGTGCAATCATGTTTCTCACGATCTGGATTTGTTTTCTGCATCCAAGCTGTGGCACTCTGTGGGCAGCAAGCCAGGGCAGACAGGAAGTGGACCGGGAGACTCTCAGTGGGGTGCAATTTTTCTTTCCCCTTCTCAGTTTTTCATGAAAAATCAGTTGTGGTGGTCATGATGTTTGCAAAAACATCCAAATCTTTGTCTGAAAAAGAACAGCAACCTTCCAAATTCCAGTTTCTTCTCTGAGATTTAATGTAAATAGTGAGAGTTCTAAAGTTATCAACTTGGAGGAATGTACAGTGGAAAATAAAGAGATGAGATTTTCCATAATGTTATGCTTAATTGGGGTTAAACTAATAAAAAACTAATAAACATTTATCGTTACTTTTATGCTCATGTGCATATGTTTATATCACTCTATTTAAAGTTATGCATATTTCTATGCAGCAACCATATATAAATACTTATTTTTAAATACAATTTGTCTGATGGTGAAAATGTGCACCTCACTCCATGCAACCACAGAAGCTCATAGCATGGCCCATAGGCAAGAATTTCAGTGTTCTTATTGGTTAGCTCAAATTGCATTTCAGCTGCTTTCTAAATACTTCCTATGTGCAGGATACCTCCAAAAGTTTTTAAAATCCCAGAAGGGGCTGGATGTAGCAGCACATGCTTGTATCCCCACCTTGTAATCTGGAAGACTGAGACAGGTGGATTGCAAAATCCAATGTGCTCTGGGCAAGTTAGTGTTTAGTGAAACCTTGTGTCACAATATGAAAAAAAAAAAAAGTGAGCCTGAGATGCAATTGATTGTGAAGAACCTGAGTTCAATCTACAGCACAGGAATTTAAATATAGTGGAGTTGACCCTCATACCAGAGAAGTCAGCACTTACTTCATCAGGGACTATATTTTGAGAATAATAAATTTCATTTTCCTTTTTTTCCCATTTTCTCACCATCACTGTCTCACCACAGGGCAGTCATTCTGCAAGTTTCTAGCAGTTGCTCAAAGAGGACCCTGTGACCAGAGTAGTTTATGGGTGCACACTTTGAGGACATCACTGTGAGTCGCAAATCTTTCCTGGCCATCACTGTGTATCAGTTTCTTTTAATTTGACCAACTGTAGGCAACTTAAAGTCCTCAGGCCCTCAGGCCCGTGGTATATCTCTGGTTGGTCTGGTCAGGCCCTGCACGCATGGGTGGCACACTCTCGGAACAGGCTTTTGAGAAGCTCACATTGTGTTAACCCAAAGCTTTCTCGGCCTTCCAGGTGACACCTCATGGACTTCACCACCTGGACCTCCAACTTCACAGAGCAGTCCAATTTCATCCTGGTGGGACTCTTCCATCAATCCAGACACCCAGCTCTGCTTTGCTTGTTCATCTTTGCAATTTTCCTGACAGCCTTGTCTGGAAATGCACTCCTGATCCTTCTGATTTGTTCTGATGCCCACCTCCACACCCCCATGTACTTTTTCATCAGCCAGTTGTCTCTCATGGACGTGATGTCCATTTCCACCACTGTGCCCAAGATGCTCATGGACCAGGTCCTGGGTGAGAACAAGATCTCCGCCCCTGAGTGCGGTATGCAGATGTTTCTCTATGCGACACTAGTTGGATCAGAGTTTTTTGTTCTGGCAGCTATGTCCTATGACCGCTACATGGCCATCTGCCATCCCCTGCGTTACCCCATCCTGATGAACCACACAGCATGTCTGCTCCTGGCAGCTGGCTGCTGGTTCCTGGGGTCAGTCGATGGTTTCATGTTCACGTCTGTGACCATGACTTTTCCCTTCTGTGGATCCCGGGAGATCCACCACTTCTTCTGTGAAGTCCCTGCAGTGATGAAGCTCTCCTGCTCAGACACCTCCCTCTATGAGACACTTATGTACCTGTGCTGTGTCCTCATGCTCCTCATCCCTGTGATGGTCATCTCGAGCTCCTACACCTTCATCCTCCTCACCGTTCTCAGGATGAACTCTGCAGAGGGCCGGAAGAAGGCGCTGGCCACCTGCTCGTCCCACATGACTGTGGTCCTTCTCTTCTATGGTGCTGCCATCTACACTTACATGCTCCCCAGCTCCTACCACACACCTGAGAAGGACATGGTGGTGTCTGTGTTTTATACAATCCTCACTCCCATGTTGAACCCCTTAATCTATAGTCTTAGGAACAAGGATGTCACAGAAGCTCTGAAGAAAATGTGCAGTGTGAGACCTGCCTTTCGAGACATGGCAAAATAGGGACTGTGGGTTCTCATGGGTTCTTCTCCTTCTCTCCACATGTTGGACTCTCAGGATCTTATGGGACAGTTGTTTCTCAGACTTTCACATCATGAGGCTCATCCCCCACTCATAGCTTTTCCAGGAATTGTTCCACCGTACTGCAGAATTCTCCATTTGTGCCCTCTTTTTCCATTCGAATACTTACAGAACAGGGTGGTTTTTCTATTTTATTTTCTGCAGCTGATGAGTGGTCCCTAATTATGTAGAACAATAGTCATATTGTTAGGAAACTCATGGTGAGCTATTTAGAGGAAATGATCATAAGATTTTCAACAGATAAGGTACAGAGAGAAATGATGAAGTGAAGAGGGATACATTATTAACAATGGAGGAGTTGACCTGAAGAGTCTCCAGAAATTTCATTCTCTGTTCATTTTCATGGTAACTTTTGAGAAATATAGATTTATATACAAATAAAGAGTTAATATCCATATGTTTTCTCTTGCAGTTTCTGCTTTATTCCTGGTAGCAGTGTGACTTTGTGTCCTAGAAACCATGTTCATTTTCAAATGCATAATAATTACGGGGATGTTTCGGTTATGTGCTCTCCGTCATTGGAGACTGTCTTGTTTCTGTGTGCATATTGGACTGTGGCAGATTGTAATAAAATATATGAAACTGTGGGGAAAATATTAATTCTGATTGGAAGGACAATTTAGTGAATTTCCTTGTAAGAGGCAGCTTCTGCTCTGAGCTGTGAGTTACTGTACTTATTTATAATCCCGTAGAACTGATTGCCCAAAGGGACCAACCCAAGTTCTGGAGCTCAGTGCAGGGCTCCATGAAAGTCTATACCAGGAGGCCAATGGCTCTGCTATGGAACGCTAAAGAATGTATGCCAGAAGGCTGAAGAATCCCAGGTGGAAGCTGAACAGTGTGTAACAGAAGCCAGGACAGGATGTGGCCAAGCTGAAAGGGAAGACTGGAGCTCCTCCAAAGAAAGAGCAATCAGTCCTTCCTCATTTCCCTGTTATGGTATGCAGCCTGCCCTGGAGCAGAGGTTCTTTACACCCACACCCTCTCCAAGCCCTCCTCTTGCACAGGCTGAGGTTGTTTACATAGTAAGGATCCTGGCCCACTGCTGAATCACTTAGTTGAAGTTCTAACCTTCTCAAGTTGATACAATAAACAACAAGCTACAGCAATAAAGACATGTCTTCCATACTCCAGGATGTAGAGCTGCTGAGTTGCTTAGTTAAACTTCAGGACTTCTCAAGTTGACACAATGTATGAAACATTACCCAGGGACTCACTGTGTAGTTCATGCTGGACTTGAACTCACTGTATAGCCCTGGCTGGCTTTGAATTTCTGGTGTTCCTCCTGCCTCAGCCTCCTGAGTGCTGGGATTACAGGCACGCACCCGCATGCTCAGCTTAGGTAAATTTGCTGTTCAATTTTACCAGATTTTTTTTATTCTAAAGAGAACAAAACAAAACAAAACAAAACAAATAGAGCAAAACAGATCAGATCAAAACAATGCAAGCAACACAGGACTTCAGAACAAAACAACAGGAAATCAACAGTGGCTACCATAATGTCTCTTGTTTTCTTCACAATAGTTGTCCATATCTTCACACACAATGAATTCAAACAAAACAAAATAGTGTAAAACCAATTAAAATAAAAGAATGAGAGCATTACAGGTTTTCAAAACCAGAGAACAGGAAAATCAACAATGGCTACCATAATGTCTCTTGTTCTTTTCAAAATAGCTGTCCACACCTTCACACATATTGAAATCAAATAATAGAAAACAGACTATTACTAATCCAAACAAAGAATGGAAGCATTGCTGGACTTAGAAACCCGATGATAGAAAATCAGCAATGACTACCATTAGGTCTTGTTTTCTTAAAAGTAGCTGTTCAGAGGGTCCGGGTGGCACCACACCCCGGGGTATGCTCTGCCTAGCTGCCTTGGACCAGGAGGCCTTGGCTCCCACCCAGTAAGGCAGAAGCTCCACCGGCATACCCCAGGAGAGCGCCTTCACTAGCTGCGCACAGGATCCAGCTCTACCCAGTCCTGCGACTCAGCACAACCCACCAGGGGAACGCCCGTTCAGCCTCGCAGGACACAGAACCACATAGGTAACAGAAGAAATCACAAAACAAAAGGCCAAGAGGCAGTATCAATCCCCCAGCCCACTGCGAATAAACCCATGAGACACTGAAATGGAAGACAGCAGGAATCACACAACTGAACTTTATGAAATGATAGCAAATGCAGTAAGGAAACAGCTCAATGAAGCTATAGAGAAATTCAAATCAGAAATAATCTCTCAGATAAAAAATGAAATGGTAATCATTGTTAAAGAAAGGTTGTGGGTATCTAAAGAAGAGCAAGATAAAAAAATAGAAGAACTTAAGAAAGTGATGGAAACTTTGAATGAACAGTATAAGACACAAAAAGAATGCATGAAACAGATGCAAAGGGAAATACAGGAAATGAAAAACTCCATGGAAAGTTTGAAAAACCGCTTGAATGAAGCTGAAGATAGAATCTCAGATCTTCAAGACAGCATGGGAGCTCATGGGCATGAAAGAAAAGATCTCTTAAAAATAGTAAGGAACCAAGAAACAACAATTCAACAACTGCAACGTGATGCCAAGGGAAATAAGGTAAGATTAATAGGCATAAATGAAAAAGCAGGGGTCAATACTAATGACCTGCGAAGACTATTCACAGAAATAATAGCAGAAAACTTTCCAAACATGGGAAGACAATCTGAAATACAGGTAACTGAGGCATACAGAACCCCAATTAAACATGACCAAAATAAAGCTTCACCCAGACATATAATAATAAGGGTAGCAGAAATACAGCACAAGAACAAAATACTAAAAGCTATCAGAGAAAAGAAACAGATCACCTATGAAGGAAAGCCTATCAGAATCACAGCAGACTTCTCAACACAAACCTTTAAGTTAAGAAGAGCTTGGAGTGAAGTATTTCAAATTCTGAAAGAAAACAGCTTTCAACCCAGATTGATGAACCCTGCAAAACTATCCTTAAAAATTGATGGGGAAATAAGATACTTTCATGACAAAGAACAACTGAAGAAATTTATGGCCACCAAACCAACACTACAAAGAGTACCGAAAGACACTCTAGAAAGAGACAAAGACAGCTACAATCTTAAGAACAACAACCAAAGGAAACCTCTAACAGGGCAAATAATTAAACAGAAAGTGTAGAAAACCAACAACAGAAAGATATCATGGCAGGGATAAGCCAATACATATCAGTTATATCAATCAGTGTAAATGGTCTCAACTCAGCAATAAGAAGAAACAGACTGGCAGAGTGGGTTAAGAAGGAAAACCAAACAATATGCTGTGTACAAGAAACACATTTCACTCAAAAGGAAATTCACAGACTAAAAATCAAAGGCTGGAAAACAATACTCCATACAACAAGAACCCAGAAGAAAGCAGGGGTAGCTATTATGTTTGCAGACAATGTGAACTTCAAACCAAAAATGATCAAAAGAGATAAAGAAGGTCACTACATACTTGTTAGGGGAAAACTTCAAGAGGAAAAGATTACAATTTTAAATATATATGCACCAAATATGGGAGCACCCAACTATGTAAGACAATTCTTAATAGACATGAAAAACCAAATAAACAATAACACAGTTATAACAGGGGACCTTAATACCCCACTGTCACAGAGAGACAGATCAACCAAACAAAAAATCAGCAAAGAAATAACAGAACTGAATCAAACTTGTGAACAAATGGACCTAGTAGATGTATACCGAGTATTCCACTCATCGACATCAGAATACACATTCTTCTCAGCTGTACATGGGTCATTCTCTAAAATAGATCATATACTGGTCCACAAAACATGCTTAAATAAATGCAAAAGAACTGAAATAATTCCATGCATATTATCTGACCATAGCGCAGTAAAATTGGAAATGAATGACAAAAAAACCTACAATAACCTCATAAACACATGGAAATTAAATAATACCCTTCTAAATAACCAATGGGTCACAGAAGAAGTTAAAGAAGAAATTAAACAATATCTACAATTGAATGAAAATGCAAATACAAATTACCAGAACCTGTGGGGCACAACGAAAGCAGTCCTCAGAGGGAAATTTATAGCACTAAACTCCCACATCAGAAAAATGGAAAGAACACACATAATGCTGCACCTCAAACTTCTAGAAAAAGAAGAGCAACTCAAGTTCAAAGCCCAAAGAAGGGAGGAAATTATTAAGATGAGAGCAGAAATTAATGCAATTGAAACTAAGAAAACAATACAAAGAATTAATGAATCGAAGAGTTGGTTCTTTGAAAGAGCAAGTAAAATTGATAAACCCCTAGCCAACCTTGTCAAAAAGAGGAAAGAAAAAACTCAGATTCAAGCAATAAGAAATGAAAAGGGTAAAATCACTACTGACCCTATGGAAATACATAGGATCATCAACACCTACTTCAAAGATCTTTACTCACATAGATTTGATAACACAGAAGAAATGGACAGATTCCTAGAAACTTATGAGTTACCAAAGCTGAATCAAGAAGATGTAAAGCTGCTGAACAACCCAATTTCAGCTAATGAAATTGAAAATGTAATTAGGACCCTACCAACAAAGAAAAACCCAGATCCTGATGGATTCACTGCTGAATTCTACAAGAAATTTAGGGAAGACTTAATGCCAACACTCCTCAAACTCTTCAGTAAAATTGAAAGGGAAGTAAGACTCCCCAACTCATTCCTGGAAACAAGTATTACCCTAATACCATAATCAGAGAAAGACCCAACCAAAAAAGAAAATTACAGGCCAATCTCCCTAATGAACATAGATGTAAAAATCCTCAGTAAAATATCAGCAAATAGAATACAGCAAGTTATCAGAGAGATTATACATCATGATCAAGTGGGATTCATCCCAGGAATGCAGGGATGGTTCAACATATGCAAATCAATAAATGTAATACACCATATCAACAATCCAGGTTTAACTGTCTGTGTCTGCATAGCTACTATCCCCAGCAGCATTTGTTACAGAGGCTCTGTTTTTCTCTAATATGTGTCTTTGGCCCCTTTGCAAGAGCCAGGTCCATGTAGATGTGTGGGGCTCCTTCTGGGTTCTTCATTCTATTAGTGCTCTTCTGCTTTTTATGCCAGTGCCATCCTGTTTTTGTTCCTATCAGCTTGAAATGTAGTTTGAATTTGGATTTTGAGATGTCTCCAGGTTTGCTCTTTTTACCCACAAGCTTGTTTTGACCACTGTAGGACTTTTTGTTTCCCTATGTATTTTAGGACTGTTTGTCCTAGCTCTGTAGAAACTGCCACCTGTATTTTCATTGGGATCACACTGAATCTGTAGATCACTTTCAATAATACGGGCATTTGAGCAATATTAATTCTGCCTGTCCGTGAACCAGATAAGTCTTTCCATCATCTAGTGTCTTCTTCAATTTTTTTCCTTCAGTGTACTGTGTCTTTCATCATGCAGGTCTTTTCCTCCTTGGATAGTCTAATTTCTAGGGGTTTTAATTTTCTAAACAATTGTGAATGGATTTTTAAAAATTTCTTTTGCAGCAGACTCATTATTGGTATATAAAGAAGCTATGAATTTGTACCTGCTAATTTTGAATCTTGCCACTGTGCTGGATTTGTTCTTCAGATTTACAAGTTTTCTGGTGGAATTTTTAGGGCTTTCTAAGAAAATAATCATATCACCTAGAAAAGAGGAAATTTTAACTTTTTTATTTTGCATTTGTTTTTCTTTTACTTCTTTCTCTTGCCTAATTGCTCTGGCTCAAATTTCAAGTACTATATTGAATACCATTGATGAAAGTGGAAATTTATTCATTATGCTAGAGGAAAAGTTTTCAGACTGTCCCCACTCAGTATGATGATGGCTGTGAATCTGTCACATATGTAGCCTTTATGAAACTAGAGAGAGAGAGAGAGAGAGAGAGAGAGAGAGAAGGGAAATGTAATTGAAGCAGGGAAAGGGGGAACAGAAGTGGTACAAATTAAATGTGAGGAAAATCATGAGAAAAAACAAACATAAAATAAAGAAAACTAAAATTGCAGATAATTTAACATGGGACAAATGGAGCAAAAGAGATGAGGAAAAAAAGAAAGGACAAAGAGAAAACCCTGAACCAAATCCACACTGAGTGGTGGGAAATCCCTCCTGGCTAAGGAACCTGTGTGGAGAAGCAGAGTCCACCTGGAGCCCTTGTCTGCAGCATCCAGCACACGGGACAGGGACCCCATCATCCCGCTCTGTCTGGGCCCTCAGCAGGTGGAAAAGGCCAGGGTCTGCGCTTCGCTGCCGTGAGGGTGTGGACGTCGGAAGGGGCAGCTCACCACTCCTGAGGTCTGCTGTCTGTGTGGCCAGCATAGCAATACTGTCTAGACTGCAGCCAGTGCTTTTCATTGCTGCACCGTGGCAGCTCCTGAGTTGTTCCTGTTGGTCTTGCCCTTAGGCCAGATGAATGGACAGTAGTCCTGGGAATATGATCAAGCTGAGGTGCAGCCGTGTGTCCTTGTGGAGACCCTACATTCTGCTCTGGATGAGTGGCCATGAGGACAGAACATGTAACCACACCACTCCCATACAGCCTGCTCCAAGCACACTGCCTTTGCTTCTTGCTACTGAGGGCGTGGCTACCTGCACCTCCATGTCCTCTCCGCTGTAGCCCGTGCCCCTCACCACTCACACTTTCTGGTGCCTCCTGTCCTGCTCGCCCCAGCCAAGACTGTCTTGTTTGGTCTTCTTCCACCCAGTCTGCAGCAGGGCATGCACTGAGAGCCCTGATGTTGGCTGTCCTTGCCTTTCAATCCCAATAATGGGACCACTCTCAAGATGACTCTAGTTCTAGCCCCTGGGAGCTTGTGCTGTTCTGCATCTGGTTGTCTCATGGGTAGAGTGGCTTTAAGACCAAATTCCCAAGCTGGAGCAAAAGCTTGTGTGGACTCCCACTGTCCTCCACAGGTGGGGCCATGCACCAGCTTGTAATTCTGGGGGCTACTGCACTACTTCGCAGGTTTCCATGCTGCGTAAGTTTCCTTTTGCTCTTCTGTTTGTTCCCGGAACTCTTCCTCACTTTCATTTCCATTCTGCCATCTTCTCTGGATTCCTCGTCACCATTTACTAATATACTTGTGCTAATTTGTTTTGATAAATTATTTAGATTAGATTTTATATGGAATAGCTTTTATTTTTTTTGTTTTATTTCAAAGTTCTTTTATCCTTATATAAAGGCTAATTGGAACTTTAAAATAGCTAAGCTCCATCTTGATCCTCTTAATTTCTATAATCTGTTTTTAAGCTTTTGCTATGCCTCCTTTTATATAGATTCCTTTACTGAATGAAAATATTGCACTTTCCTAACATATTTTATTTTATCTTTGCTCTTATGTCTCTAAATTTCTTTATTCTCTGTAATTTCTTCTTACATATGCTTTTCATCTGATATAATTATTTTTACTTTGGTCCAAGGCTCAACGGATGATAACATATTGCATGTTTTTACTGTTATTGTAGTCTCCTTTGTCCTTCCAAATTGAAGTGAGCTATATTGACAATAAAAATTGTATACACTAAAGATGAATAATGTTGTGTTTTTATCTGTGTCTATGTTGAATGTCATTACTATAATCAAATTAACTAAAACATGACTTCCCACATGATTTTTTAAATAGGGAAACAAGATCTACCTTCTCAGGAAAGTTCAAGTATACAATATATTTTATTTCTTAGAGTTATTATGCTATACTTTAGTTTCCCAGAGCCTATTCCTTGTATAATTGAAGCTTTGCACTCTGACAAACTGTCCTTATCAACCACACTCCAAGTCCCATGGCAACTACCATTCTACTCTGTGTGTCTATTTAACTTATTCAAATTCCACAGGGACTTTTTAGAATTTATCTGTTCATCTGGCAACATGTATTTAGTGTGATATTCTCCATCCACGTTGTCACAATGGCAGTATTTCCTTTTCTTAAAGTGCTGAATAGGATGATACATTGTATTTTTTTTACTGTGACTGTAGTTTCATTTGTCCTTCCAAAAAATTGTCTATATATATATATATATATATATATATATAGAGAGAGAGAGAGAGAGAGAGAGAAATGGATACATGGGTTACTATATAGACATTCACCCACTGGCAGACACTTTGGCTGTTTCCATATATTGGGGTATTGTGTATAATACTACAATAAACAGTTGATGAAGATATCGCTTTAGGACACTGACTCTATTTCTTTAGGAATGTATACTCAGAAATGGGCTTGCTGTATCATATAGTATTTTAGATTTTAAATTTTTGAGAAATCGTCATATAGCTTTTAGTAATAACTATCAATTAACATTTCCACCACAATATATAAGATTTAAATTTTCTACACATCTTTGACAATACTTGCTACTGATTGTTGTTTAGCTGGTAACCTTCTGTTTTAGTCACTTTCTCATTGCTGAACAAAATACCCAACACTCGCTATTTAAAGGATGAAAGATTTATCTGGCTCACAGTTTTCAGAGGTTTCAGCCCATGGTTGTCTGGATCTAAGGTAGAAACAGCATGTCAGAAGGACATGGATGGAGGAAAGCTGCTCACATCATGGCAGCCAGGAAGCAGCGAGTGCAGGAGGATCCAGGAAGGGAGATATCTACTTCTGGGTCACACACCAAGACCCCCATCCCTTGTGACCAGAGTGTACTTGCTGACAACAAGGCACCTATAGTGCCCCATTGTCCAATCATCTTCCAAATACATGACACTGTGGGGCCATGTTACCTACAAACCATAACATACATTAAAATTAAATTTAACCCTAAACCAGCATAGATAGCAGGTGAATGACAAGAAAAAGAATATGGTAAAAAGGATGGAAGAAAGAAATGTGAGGATCTCCTCACTTTTATTCTTGCACTAGTACTCATTAGTGATGCTGTATTTCACACATCAATTGAATTCTGTTTCAGATTCTACAACTGTGAAAGATAGGAATATCTCACAAAATTTACTTGAAGACTAAAGAAGGATGTATAGATATTCCTAGAAATTAGTTTATAGAATGAAGAATGTTAAAGTTATACATTCATTCACTCATCTATGTCATTGATCAGGTATTATTTATAATGGGAAGTTTTGAGGTTAGGATTAATAGTGGCTAAGATTTTGAGCTTAAAAATCACAGAAAACTTTTTTAAAAGACTCAGAAAAACTAGAACTTCCGGGAAAGTGTCTATTTGCTTCTTTGACTTTCTTAATTGTATTCTTTTTCAAAGTCCCAGAGAGGCTGTATTAACAGAGAACTTTGATCCAATCCCATCTGAGCAGAGTCTGCAGGGGTGACATCACTGTCCCTCCTTCTGAGCACACTTAATCTGCCCACACCGCACCCACCCGCCTGGATGGGGTCTGCAGAGCCATCCGACGGTGCAGTCATCAGACAAGCAGAGAGCGCTGTAGGAGCAAAGGGTAGCTACTGTTCTTGACTAATTGATCTGTTTCTGGCACTTTCTATTGGTTCTCAACAACTTTTCCCTCCTTTTTTCTAGCACTTACTTTTCTAGAGAAAAGAAAGTGTGCTTCCTTCTGAAAGTTTCATGTAGCATTAATTTACTGCAATATATAAAGACATGGGGATAGGAGAAAAGAGGAAAGGAGGAGAAAAGGAAAAAGACATAAATTTGTATATATGTATATATAGGATAGCTAAAATGACTATACTATTAAATATACTAGTTATTGGAAGAGAACAGTTAAAACTCATATGATTAGATCAATTTTACATGTCTATGTGTTAATCTAAACAACCCTTTTGAAGGTAATGATATGCAATATTACAACCATTGTGAAATTCCTATCATCTTGTTTTGTAAATCTATAGTGCTATTGTATTGGATTTATTTTTCTTGTTTGTCTCTTTTGCTTTTTGTTTTTCTTTCTGAGTCTTTTTTCTATAAAAAAAAAAGAAATGGGATATTTATTTTCAAAAAATGTAGACCAAAGAATATATTCCTCCTTTGTCTTTACTAGCATGCATTTGCTCTTCTGTGACTGAAATGTTGCAGAGAGAGTGATGTTTTATTCATGGGGCCGACTCCTGAGGATGAGCATAACCCTAGCAATATTGTCTCAATTGCGTTTTTATTTCCTGGGTGAGTGGGGCTCTACATCCAACTTGTCAATCACAGAGGGAGGATGGCATTTCCTACACAACGGAGGCACTGGGTGCTCTGTGCTCACACTGGGGTGGCACATGAGTCCTCTCTCAGGTTAGTGGAGTGCTGTTAGACTGATACTCTGATAACCTAAACTTTTAATCTGCAAAAGGAGGAGATAAGACAAGTAGACACCTGATAGGCTCGTGGGGAAGGGGTTAGGTGGCAAAGCATTAGGACACTTCGGGGCTGATGTCAGCCTCAGATAACGCCTGTGTTACTGGACCAGCACCCTTGACAATCCCCAAGTTAAACGTGCGCTAAGCTGTTTACTGGAGACTTGAGCAATAGGACACTGAAGATGAAGAGCGAGCAGGCAGGTCAGTCCCCTTGCATAGTCACACAGTGTTTCCTCACCCGTCCAGTGTCCGGGTGGCTGTTGTGTGTGGATGATGACCGTGACTTCCACTGGACAAGGAGTAGCAGAGACGCTCCCAACACCTTCCCCACTCACCCGCCTCCTGTGCCCTCTCTGTTCCCTCACCCTCAGCACCTGGGCTCTCACATGTGCTGTGCACTGTGCTGCTTCCGACCCCTCCTTGTGCAGAGGTACACACTAGGTCATCAGGTGTATTTTTGCAGCTGGTTGGGAAGTTTCAAAGTTTTGCACGAGGCTCAGCATCCATCTGCCAGTGGTGGTAAGATTGATAGGAAGGAGCCTCTTGCAATTGCCTTGGGATTGCCTGACACTGATCCTGGGTTGTCAGACACAGGACTGTCCAGTGCACCAGCTTCTCAGGAGTTGAGGCCAGTAATGAATTGGAGGTCAGAAAGAATTTTTGTTTTATTACAGGAGTATAAAATCTGAAAATTATAATTTTTTCTTAAATATCCTTGCATCATAAGCATTGCTAGTGTGTTTCTAGAAAGAAAGGATATTAATTTCTTCCTGGTAATTAAGGGCTATGAAAATTTAAGTTCACAGTGTCAGAAGAGGAAAAATTGAAAAAGTCAAATCTCTGTAAGAGAAAAAGTGGGAGGAGTTATGATTGATTGTCATTAGGAAGATCATGGATATTTTCTATCTGCCACACTGTATTACTTATTCAATAACTATTTAAAAATTCTACCTTGAATCACTTATATTCTATATAAATAATACTTTCAAAGCATTTGTTTTCTGCATTCAAGCTGTGGCACTCTGTGGGCAGCAAGCCAGGGCAGACAGGAAGTGGACTGGGAGACTCTCAGCGGGGTGTAATTTTTGTTTCCCCTTCTCAGTTTTTCATGAAAAATCAGTTGTGGTGGTCATGATTTTTACAAAAACATCCAAATCTTTGTCAAAAACAACAATGACCTTCCAAATCCCAGTTTCTTCTCTGAGACTTAATGTCAATAGTGGGAGTTTTAAAGTTATCAACTTGGAGGAATGTACAGTGGAAAATAAAGAGATGAGATTTTCCATAAGACTATGCTTAATTGGGGTTAAACTAATAAAAAACGAATAAACATGTATCTTATATGTTCATTTGCATATGTTTATACGAATCTCTGTTTAAAGTTGCACATATTTCTATGCAGAAACCATATATAAACACATTTTTAAATACAATTTGTCTTCTTAAAGTGTGTTTATGCTTCATTTATTTGCAGGTCTTTTCTGACTTTATTATGAAAGCCAAATCATTAAATGCATAACTAGGTACTAGAGTGGAGATCTGTGAGTGTGTTATTTTAGCAGCCAACTCTGAGATAAATTATTCATGATAATTAGTGTAAATATTATGTCCTTAACACCATATCTGTTTATTCTAGGGACTTCCTGGACCCTGCTTCATTAAATCTTTAGAAGCTTAAACCCAATACTGTTCTAATCTTTCCTTTAGGTACAGCAGACAGAAGGTTGCAGGGTAGAAGGGTAGCAGTATGAACAGCTGACTCTGGCCATAGTCAGGGCTTCTCTCCGTAAGCCCTTTGGTCTCTAAGGCTTGGTCCTGCTGGTGAGATTGTGCAGCTCACTCTACGCAAACACAGAACCTCTTAGCATAGCCCATAGGCACGAGTTTCAGTGTTTGAGCTGGTTTACCCAAATTACATTTCAGTTACTTTCTAAATAATTCCTGTGTGCAGGACACCTCCAAAAGTTTTTAAAATCCCAGTAAGGGCTGGATGTAGCAGCACATGCTTGTATCCTCAGCTTGTCATCTGGAAGACTGAGGCAGGCTGATTGCAAATTCCAATCTGCTCTGGGGAATTTAGTGATTAGTGAAATTGTGTGTCACCATACAAAACAAAACAAAACAAAACAAAACAAAAGCAAAACAAAACAAAAAAATGGTGCAAGCCTGGGGATGTAATTGAGTGTGAAGGACTTGGGTTCAATCCCCAGTATAAGAAAATAAAAACAGTGGAGTTGACCCCTATACCACAGAAGTTAGCACTTACTTCATCAGAGACTACATTTTGAAAGTAATAAATTTCATTTTCCTTTTTTTCCCATTTTCTCACTGTCACTGTGTCACCAAGGGGAAGTGATTGTTCAAATTTCTAGCCCTTGTTCAAAGAGGACCCTGTGACCAGAGAAGCTTATGGGTGCAAACTTTGAGGACATCACTGTGAATCACAAATCCTTTCTGGTCATTGTTGTGAATCAGTTTCTTTTTTTTTTTCCGTCAATGTTTTTTTAATTTTTTAATTTTTTAATTTTTTGATTTTTTTATTTTATTTCAAAGATAGTAAAATCCAACAAAAAATAACAGAACAATCAAAACAAAGCAGTAGAACTGGTATAGAACTTCAAAGAGAGATACTATGAAAACAATAGCTACTATATATTATATGTATTATTTTTTATTTTTATTTTTAATTTTTTATTTTTTGCAGCACTGGGGATCAAACTCACAACTTCGTGCCTGGCAGACAGGCACTTAAGCCACTGAGTCAAATTCCCAGCCCTAGTTTTTTGAGGCAGGGTCGTATTATGTAGCTCAGGCAGATCTTGAACTTGTGTTGTAGCCCAAGCCGGTCCTCGAACTCACAATGCTCTGCCTACCTCAGCCTCCCGAGTGCTGGGATTAAAGGCTTGTGCACCATGCCCGGCTCTTCAGTTTCTTTTAATTTGACCAATTGTAAGCAACTTAAATTTCTCAGGCCTTCAGGCCCGTGGTATATCTCTGGTTGGTCTGGTCAGAACCTGCACGCATGGGTAGTGCACTCTCTGAACAGGCTTTTGAGAAGCTCACATTGTGTTAACCCAAAGCTTTTTCAGCCTTCCAGGTGACACCTCATGGACTCCACCACCTGGACCTCCAACTTCACAGAGCAGTCCGATTTCATCCTGGTGGGGCTCTTCCTTCACTCCAGACACCCAGCTCTGCTTTGCCTGCTCATCTTTGCAATTTTCCTGACAGCCTTGTCTGGAAATGCACTCCTGATCATTCTGATTCGTTCTGACACCCGCCTCCACACCCCCATGTACTTCTTCATCAGCCAGTTGTCTCTCATGGACATGATGTACATTTCCACCACTGTGCCCAAGATGCTCATGGACCAGGTCCTGGGTGAGAGCAAGATCTCCTCCCCTGAGTGTGGTATGCAGATGTTTCTCTATGTGACACTAGTTGGCTCAGAGTTTTTTGTTCTGGCAGCTATGTCCTATGACCGTTACATGGCCATCTGCCATCCCCTGCGTTACCCCATCCTGATGAACCATACAGCATGTCTGCTCCTGGCAGCTGGCTGCTGGTTCCTGGGGTTGGTGGACGGCTTCATGCTGACTTCTGTGACCATGACCTTCCCCTTCTGTGGATCCCGGGAGATCCATCATTTCTTCTGTGAAGTCCCTGCAGTGATGACGCTCTCCTGCTCAGACACCTCCCTCTATGAGACACTTATGTACCTGTGCTGTGTCCTCATGCTCCTTGTCCCTGTGATGGTCATCTCCAGCTCCTACACCTTCATCCTCCTCACTGTTCTCAGGATGAACTCTGCAGAGGGCCGGAAGAAGGCGCTGGCCACCTGCTCCTCCCACATGACGGTGGTCCTTCTCTTCTATGGTGCTGCCATCTACACTTACATGCTCCCAAGCTCGTACCACACCCCCAAGAAGGACATGGTGGTGTCTGTGTTTTACACAATCCTCACTCCCATGTTGAACCCCTTAATCTATAGTCTTAGGAACAAGGATGTCACAGAAGCTCTGAAGAAAATGTGCAGTGTGAGACCTACCCTTTGAGACATGGCAAAATAGGGACTGTGGGTTCTCATGGGTTCTTTTCCTTCTCTCTACACGTCGGTCTCTCAGGATCTTATGGGACTGTTTCTCAGACTTTCACATCATGAGGCTCATCCCCCACTCATCCTTTTACAGGAATTGTTCCACTGTACTGGAAAGATCTCCAATTTTGCTGTCTTTTTCTATTCAAATTGGTACACAACAGGGTGATTTTGCCATTTTATTTTCTGTAGCTGATGATTGGTCCTTAATTATGCAGAAGAATATTCATATTGTTAGGAAACACATGGTGAGCTATTTAGAGGAAATGGTCATATGGCTTTCAACAGATAAGGAACAGAGAAAAATGATGAAGTGAAGAGGTATGCATTGTTAACAATGGAGGAGTTGACCTAAAGAGTCTCCAGAAATTTCATTCTCTATTCATTTTCATGGTAACTTTCAAGAAATACAGATTTATATGCAAATAAAGAGCTAAATATCCATATGTTCTCTCTTCTTGCAGTTTCTGCTTTCTTCCTGGTAGCAGTGTGACTTTGTGTCCTAGAAACCATTCATTTTCAAATGCATAATAATTACTGGGATGTTTCGGTTATGTGCTCTCCGTCATTGGAGACTGTCTTGTTTCTGTGTGCATATTGGACTGTGGCCGATTGTTATGAAGTATATGAAACTGTGGGGAAAATATTAATTCTGATTGGAAGGACAATTTAGTGAATTTCCTTGTGAGAGACAGCTCCTGCTCTGAGCTGTGAGTTACTGTACTTATTTATAATCCCATAGAACTGATTGCCCAAAGGGACCAACCCGAGTTCTGGAGCTCAGTACAGGGCTCCATGAAAGTCTATACCAGGAGGCCAATGGCTCTGCAATGGAATGCTAAAGAATTTATGCCAGAAGGCTGAAGAATCCCAGGTGGAACCCGAACAGTCTGTATCAGAAGCCAGGACAGGACGTGGCCAAGCTGAAAGGGAAGACTGGAGCTCCTCCAAAGAAAGAGCAATCAGTCCTTCCTCATTTCCCTTTTATGGTATGCAGCCTGCCCTGGAGCAGAGGTTCTTTACACCCACACCCTCTCCAAGCCCTCCTCTTGCACAGGCTGTGGTTGTTTACAAAGTAAGGACCCTGGCCCACTGCTGAATCACTTTGAAGTTCTAACCTTCTCAAGTTGATACAATAAACAACAAGTTAGAGCAGTAAAGACATGTCTTCCATACCCCAGGATGTAGAGCTGCTGAGTTGCTTAGTTAAACTTCAGGACTTCTCAAGTTGACAGTGTGTCAACCATTATACAGGGACTCACTATGTAGTTCAGGCTGGCCTTGAACTCACTGTGTAGCCCAGGCTGGCTTTGAATTTCTGGTGTTCTTTCTGCCTCAACCTCCTGAGTGCTGGGATTACAGGCATGCACTCCCATGCTCAGTTTAGGTAAAGTTACTGTTCAATTTTACCAGGTTGTTTCTTTTTTAATTTTAAAGAGAACAAAACAAAACAGAACAAAGCAGATCAGAACAAAACAATGCAAGCAATACAGGACTTCAGAAGAAAACAACAGGAAATCAACAGTGGCTACCATAATGTCTCTTGTTTTCTTCACAATAGTTGTCCATATCTTTACACATAATGAATTCAAACAAAACAAAATAGTATAAAACCAATTAAAATAAGAGTATGAGAGCTTTACAGGCTTTCAAAACCAGAGTACAGGAAAATCAACAATGGCTACCATAATGTCTCTTGTTCTTTTCAAAATAGCTGTCCATACCTTCACACATATTGAAATCAAATAATAGAAAACAAACTATTACCAATCCAAACAAAGAATAGAAGCATTGTTGGACTTAGAAACCAGATGATAGAAAATCAGCAATGACTACCTTAATGTCTCATTTTCTTCAGTGTAGCTATTCATACCATCACGTGTCATAAAATCAATTTTGGTAAACAATTTAGGAGAAGTTTTAGACATGTATAAGCCTGTACATGTACACCTATCTTTTCTGTATTAGAGGGAAAACAAAACAAACAAAACAAAATACAAGAAAAGCAAGAAGCAAAAGAGACAAATAGATAACAATAACAAAGAGCCCAAAACAATAACAACATAGGCTTTCAAAGCAAGGTGATAGGAACATAGCTAAGGTTGTTATTTTGTATAGTTATCTTCAAAGAGTTATACAGATTACCAGATATAAACATGCAAAATTGGTCTAATCCTATGAATGTTAACTGTTTTGTTTCAAGAATTAATTGAATTAGTAGTACAATCATCTTAGGTATCTTAAGTATATATGTACAAATTTTTATCTTTTTTCTTTCCCTTGCTTCTTTCCTCCTTTCCCCTGTCTGAGTTATTTTTCCCCCTTTGAGCAGTTTCTTATCTTTCACAACATATATTGAAGATTAAGCATCTTATTTACTCTTTCAGTTTCTTACACTATGGAGACAATACAGTATTTACACATGTCAGTTTTATTTATTTCACTTGTGAGTATGGTCTCAAGTCATATCCATTTACTTATAAATGCCTCAATGTGATCCTTCTTTATAGAGGAGTAGTACTCCACTGTATAAAAATACCACAACCTTTTTATTCATTCCTCAGTTGATGGGCATTTAGGTTGTTTCCAAGATTTGACTCTTATAAATTGTGCTGCTATAAACATGGGTGCACATATATCACTTTGGTATGGTGTTTTCAAATTCTTCTGGTAATATGCCCAGAAGTGAAATAGCTGGGTCAAATGGGACTTCCAGTCCCAGCTTTTTGAGCAACCTCCAGACTGATTTCCACAGTGGTTGCACCAATCTATTCTCCCACCAATAATGCAAAATAGTTCTTTTTTCCCCACAGCCTCTCCAGCATTTGTTGTTGTTGTTTTTCTTGATCCTGGCCATTCTTTCTGGAGTGAGATGGGATCTTAATGTTGTTTTAATTTGCATTTCTCTAATGACCAGTGATGCTGAATGTTTTTTCATGCATTTATTTGCCATTTGTGTTTCTTCATCTGAGAAGTGTGTATTCGTCTCAGATGCACATTTTTGGATTGGGTTTTTTAATTTTGGGGGTCTGATTTTTAAAAGATTCTTTATATGTTCACGATAGAAGTCCATTTTCTGAGGGACAGTGGACTAAGGTTTTTTCCCAATTTGTGGGTTTTCTGTTGAAGATTTCTTTGGACAAGCAAAAAGCTTTTTAATAAGATGAGATCCTGGTTGTTCATTCTGGGAAATACTTTCTGTGCAGTTTGATTTTTGTTCATGAGTTCTCTGCCTACCCCTATGTCTTTAAGATTTGTACCTACTTTGTCTTCCAGAAGAGTTAGTGTTTCTGCTTCAATACTTATTTTTAAAATTTTTTTTATTTTAGAAATGCAAATCATAAAAAAATGTAGAAGTAATACAGAATTTCAAAAAAAAGTAGGAAATCAATACTAGTTAACAGATTACATATTGGTATCTTAGAAATAGTTGTTCAAGTTATGAAATCTGGCATAAAAATTCAGACAATTGAACAATGATAACTCAAATGATTCTTTCTATTGAACTAACAGAGAATTAGTATTATAGTTATCTATCTTGCATACTTAAACATACTTATAGTTATATGTATTTTGAGCACTTTCTTTCCCTTTCCTTATTATAATACCTATTGTACATTTTGGATCTTATTACTCTTTCAGTTTTTAAAAAATTATTGTTTATTTTTTACACTAAGGAGACAATATAATATTCACCAATGTGAGTCTGATTTATTTCCTTTACGAGTATAGACTCAAGTTGCCTCCACTTACCTATTAAAGCCTAAATATCATCTTTTTTATAGCTGAGTAATGTTCCATTGAATAAAAATATCACACCTTTTTCATTTGTTCTGTGATTGATGGACATTTTGCTTGTTTCCAAGATTTAGCTATTACAAATTGTGCTGCTATAAACATGGGTGTACATATATCGTTGTGACATGATACTTTAAATTTTTCTGGGAAAATACCTAGAAAACGAATAGCTGGATTGAAGGGGATTTCCAATTCTAGTTTTTTGAGGAATCTCCATACTGATTTCCATAGTATTCGCACCAGTCTACACTTCAACCAACAGTGAAGAAGGGTTCCTTTTTCCCCATACCCTGCCAACGTTTGTTATCCATTGGTTTTTTGATGGCAGTCATTCTTTCTGGAGTGAGATGGAAACTCAGTTGTTTTTTTTTTTGCGGTACCGGGGATTGAACTCACAACCTCGCGCCTGCTGGGGCAGGTGATTAAGCCACTGAGCTGAACTCCCAGCCCTGGTTTTCTGAGGCAGGGTCGCACTATGTAGCTCAGGCCGGGCTTGCGCTCGAGTTGTAGCCCAAGCCTGCCTCGAACTCACAACACTCCTCCTACCTTGGCCTCCCAAGTGCTGGGATTAAAGGCTTGCGCCACCACAGCTGGCTCTCAGTGTTGTTTTAATTTGCATTTCTCGAATGACCAGCGATATTGAGCACTTCTTTATGTATTTATTTGCCATTTGTATTTCTTCATCTGAGAAGTGTGTGTTCATTTCAGATGCCCATTTTTGGATTGGGTCTTTGAATTTGGGGGGCCTGATGTTTTTCACTTCTTTATATGTTCTGGATATAAGTCCTTTGTCTGAGGGACAGTTGGCTAGAATTCTTCCCCATTCCATAGGCTTTCTTTTCACTTTATTCGTGATTTCTTTTGAAGTGCAAAAACTTTTTAATAAAATGAGATCCCAGTTGTTGACTCTTTGAAGTACTTCCCCTGAAGTTTGCATTTTGTTTATGAACTCTTTGCCTACCCCTATGTCTTCAAGATTTTTGCCTACCTTGTCTTCTAGTAAACTTAGTGTTTCTCTTCTAATATTTAGATATTTGACCTATTTTGACTTTGGTTTAGTGCATGGTGATAGACATGGGTCTAGTTTCATTATCTGGCATGTGGAAAGCCAATTTTTTCAGCACCTTTTATTAAAGAGGCTATCTTTCTTCCAGTGAACATGTTTAGCCCCTTTGTCAAATATAAGGTGACTGAGTGTCTTTGTAGTAGTATTTGCATCTCCTAATCTGTTCTACTGATCCTCAAGTCTATTTTTTTGCCAATACAATGCTGATTTTATCACTGTAGCTTTGTAGTACAATTTCAAGTCAGGGATTGAGATGCCTTTCGCCTTGCTTTTGTTGCCTAGAATTGCCTTTGCTATTCTAGGTCTCTTTTGGTTCCAGATGAATTTTAGCAGTGTTTTCTCTAGATCTGCAAGGTATATTAATGGAATTTTGATTGGGATAACATTAAATTTGTATGACAGTTTTGGGAGTATGGCCATTTTCACAATGCTGGTTCTCCTTAACCAAGAGCAAGGGATATCTTTCCATTTTCTAACATCCCCTTCAGTGTTCTTTTTAAGAGTGCTATAGTTTTCAGCATATAGGTCTTTTATGTTCTTTGTTAGGTTGATTCCTAAGTATTTCATTTTTTTGGATGCTATTGTGAAAGGTGTTGTTGCCATAATTTCTCTTTCAGTGAGTTTGTTGTTTGTGTACAGGAATGCTATTGATTTTTGAGTGTTGACTTTGTATCCAGCTACACTGCTGAATTTGTTTATTAACTCTAGTAGCTTTTTTATGGAATTTTTAGGGTTTTCTATGTAGAGTATCATGTCATCTGCAAATAGTTGTAATTTAACTCCCTCCTTTCTTATCCTTATTCCTTTTATTTCTCTCTCTTGTCTGTTTGCTCTGGCTAATGTTTCCAGAACTATTTTGAATAGGAGTGGTGATAGTGGAAATTCTTGTCTTGTTCCTGATTTTAGAGTGAAAGCTTTCAGTTTTTGTCCATTTAGTATAATGTTGGCTGTTGGTTTGTCATAGATGGCTTTTATCAGATTGAGGTAGATACCACCTATTCCAAGTTTCTGTAAGGTTTGTATCATGAACAAGTGCTGGACTTTATCAAAATCTTTTTTCTGTGTCTATTGAGATGATCATATGATTTTTGTCTTTGGCACTATTGATGTGGTGTATTACATTTATTGATTTGTGTATGTTAAACCATCCCTGCATTCCTGGAATAAATCCCACTTGGTCATGATGTATAATCTTCTGAATAATTTGCTGCTTTCTATTTACCAGTATTTTATTGAGAATCTTTGCATTGATGTTCATTAGGGAAACTGGCCTATAGTTCCCCTTTTTGGTTGGGTCTTACTCTGGTTTTGGTGTCAGAGTAATACTTGCCTCCAGGAATAAGTTAGGAAGGATCACTTTCCTTTCAATTTCATTGAAGAGTTTTGAGTAGTGTTGGCATTAAATATTGTCTAAATTTCTTGTAGAATTCAACTGTGAATCCACCAGAATCTGGACTTTTCTTTGTTGGTAAGTTTTTAATCACATTTTCAATTTCAGTAGCTGATATTGTGTTATTCAAAATTTTTATGTTTTTGACTCAGCTTTAGTAGTTCATATGTTTCTAGGAATTTGTCTATTTCTTCTGTTTTTTCCACTCTATATGAGTAAAGATTTTCAAACTAGGTATTCATGATCTTCTGCATTTCCATGGTATCTGTAGTAATTTCTCCCTTTTCATTCCTTATTGCATGAATTTCAGTTTTTTTTCTTTTTCTTGATAAGGTTGGCTAGAGGTTTATCAATTTTGTTTATTGTCTCTAGGAACCAGCCCTTTGATTCATTAATTCTTTGTAGTGTTTTCTTAGTCTCAATTGCATTAATTTCTGCTCTGATCTTTATAATTTCCTGTCTTCTATGAGCTTTGGGTTTGACTTGTTCTTCTTTTTCTAGAAGCTTGATTTGTAGCATTAGGTTATTTAATTGTGCTCGTTCTGTTTTCTTGATGCAACAATTTATTGCTATATATTTTCCTCTTAGCACCACCTGCACTGTGTTCCACAAGTTTCAGTATGTGGTATCTGCAAGTTCACTGAATTTTAGGTATTATTGAATTTCTTCTTTTATTTCATCTGTAACCCATTAGTTGTTCAAGAGGTTGTTATTTAATTTCCATGTGTTTATGTAGGTTTTACAGTTTCTTTTACTGTTAATTTTCAATTTCAGTGCACTATGATCAGATAATATGCATGGGATAATTTCAATCCCTTTGCATTTACTTAAGCATGTTCTATGGGCTAATATATGGTCCATTTTAGAGAACATCCCATGTGCAGCTGAGAAAAATGTATATTCTGATGTTGGGTGTAACACTCTGTAAACATCTACTAAGTCCGTTTGTTCACAGGTTTGACTCAGTTCTGTTATATCTTTGCCAACTCTTTGTCTAGTTGATCTATCTCTATGTGACAATGGGGTGTTAAGGTCCCCCGCTATAATTGTGTTATTGCATATTTGGTTTTTCATGTCCACTATTATCTGTCTTATATAGTTGGATGCACCTGCATTTGGTGCATATATATTTATGATTGTTAGTTCTTCCTCTTGAATTTTCCCCCTAATAAATATATAATGACTTTCTTTATCTCTTTTGATCATTTTTGGTTTGAAGTTTACACTGTCTGCAAACAGAATAGCAACGCCTGCTTTTTTCTAGGTTCTTGCCACATGAAATATTGTTTTCCATCCTTTGACTTTTAGTCTATGAGTTTCCTTTTGAGCCAGATGTGTTTCTTGTATACAACACATTGTTGGATCCTGTTTCTTGATCCATTCTGTTAGCCTATTTCTTTTAATTGCTGAATTGAGGCCATTTACATTGATGGATATAACTGATATGCACCGGCTTAACTTCATTATGTTATTTTCCTGTTGCTGGTTTCCAGCCTTCCCCCCACTGTGCTGGAGTGGAGTAGGGCTGATACAGGCTTAGCTCCTTCTATTGCTGATGGTATTCATGGATGTAGCCCAAAGTGGGCTGATTTTCCAGTGGCTGCTAGAAGTAGACCCATTAGTGGTAGAGCAGTAATTTTATCTTGAAGCATAAATAGTTATTGTAATTCTCATGAGTTTATATGTATTATGAACCATGCTATGGATAATACAAATCCAATATCTCCAATTTGGTTATACAAAACTGCTTGAAGTGCTGTGGTGTTGGCGTCCATTTGGCCAAACCATTATTCAATTAGTAGGAAAGACATAATTCCTACTCCTTTCCAGCCAATAAAGAGTTGAAATAAATTCCTTGCTGTGACCAGAATTATTACTGTAATAAGAAATATCAACAGATACTTAAAGAGTTTATTGATATGTGGTTCAGAGTATATATATCATAGGGAAAACTCTATGATTGATCATGTCAGAAATAAAGCTACAGATATGAATAACATGGAGAAGTAGTCCAGTTTAAAGTTTACACTTAAGTGTATAGTTTGTATTGTTAATCAATTTCAGGTTGATATTTTTGCCTCATGGTTAGAATTCAGGAAAATAGAGGCCGCAACCATGTGTAACAAGAATGATAAAGGAGTAAATGCTTTGACATATATAGGATATGTGAGTTTTTTATGGATGTTGGTTATGGAGGTTAAGATTGGTATTACTAAGATAGTAAGTGTCAAGATATAAGATGAAAGAAATATGTTGATTACTTTTATTTGGAGTTGCACCAATTTTTCGGCTCCTAAGAAGTTCACATTGGTTTGAAGTTCACATTGTCTGCAAACAGAATGCCTACCTCTCTTTTTTTTCTTGGTTCCTGTTTCATGAAGTATTGCTTTCCATCATTTGACTTTCAGTCTATGAATTTCCTTTCAGGTTAGATGGGTTTCTTGTATACCGCTATGGTTGGATGTTGCTTCTTGATCCCTCCTGCCAGTCTGTTTCTTTTAATTGATGAACATAGACCATTTACATTAATGATTGTAAGTGATATATATTGGCTTGTTTTTGTCATGTTATCTTTCTGCTTTTGGTTTTTTACCTTTCCCTTCTGTTCAATTGTTTCCCTTGCTTAGTGTTTTCTTTCTGTTGGTGTTGTCGAAGTCATAGTCATTTTTATGTCTATCTAGAATATCTTTCAGTATTGTTTGTGGGGTTGGTTTGGGTGTCATGAAGTTCTTCAGCTGTTCTTTGTCCTGGAAGTATCTTATTTCTCCATCAGTTTTGAAGGGCAGTTTAGCAGGTTACATCAGTCTGGGTTGGAAGTCATTTTCCTTTAGGATTTGAAACACTTCACTGCACAGTCTTCTTGACTTCATTGCTTGTGTTGAGAAGTCTGCTGTGATTCTGATGTGCTTTCCTTTATAGGTGATCTGTCTCTTTTGTCTAACACCTTTTAATATTCTGTTCTTATGCTGTATTTCTGGGATGTTGATTATTATATGTCTGGGTGTAGATTTGTTTTGGTTATGACTAATTGGAGTGTGGTATGCTTCACTTATCTGTATGTCCGTTTCCTTTCCCATGTTTGGGAAATTTACAGCTATTACTTCTGTCAGTAGTCTTTTTACATCTTTTGTATTGTCACCTTCTTTTTGTGAACACCTATCAATCTTATATTGCTTTTTTTGCATCATCTTGCAATTATTGAATTTTTATTTCCTGATTCCTTGTTATTTTAAAAAGATCTTTCCTTTCTTGTTCACTAGTTGCAATCTTTTCTTTGAGGTCTGAAAGCCTATCTTCAAATTCACTGAAGTGGTTTACCCAGCTTCGATGGAATTTTTGATTTTCTGGATATCTCTTTGCATCTGTTTCTTGCAATCTAGTTGTTGCTTATATTGTTCAAGGTTTCCGTGTTTTTGCAGTGCTCCTCAAGTTTTTATTAACTATGTCTTCTTTATTTTCTTATTTTTTTACTTAAGAGTAAAAAGACACAGAAAAGAAAGACAAAAAGCAAAAGAGACAAACAAAGAGTAACAGCAAATCCGCAACAGTAATATTACAGGTTTACAAAACAAGATGATAAGAACTTCACAATGGTTGCAATATTGCGTGTCATTACCTTCAACATGGTTGTTTACATTAACAGATACAGACATGTAAAATTGATCTAATCATATGAGTATTAACTTATATTTCTCAATAACTAATACATTCAGCAGTATAGTCATTTTAGCTATCTTACATATACATATATACAGATTTATGTCTTTTTCTTTCCCTTCCTTCTTTCCTCTTTCCCTTTCCCAATTAATTTTGCTCTTTGACCAATTTTTTACCCTAATACAGTATTTATTATACATTTTGGGTCACATACACTTTTTCAGTTTCTTACACTAGGGAGACAATACAGTATTTACACATGTGGGTTTGATTTATCTCACTTATGAGTATGGTCTCAAGTTGTGTCCATTTACTTATAAAAGTCTCAGTGCAATCTTTCTTAATAACTGAGTAGTGCTCCATTGTATAAAAATACCACATCTTTTTTTTATCCATTCTTTGATTGATGGGCACTTGGGTTGTTTCAAGATCTGGCTATTACAAATTGGGTTGCTATAAACATGGGTGCACAGATATCACTGTGATATGATGTTTTCAAGTCTTCTGGGAAAATGCCCAGAAGTGGGATAGCTAGGTTGAATGGGATCTCTAATCCTAGCTTCTTGACGAATCTCCACACTGACTTCCACAGTGGCTGCACCATTCTACAGTCCCACCAACAGTGGAGAAGAGTTCCTTTTCTCCTACAGCCCCTCCAGCATTTGTTGTTGCTTGATTTTTTAATCTTGGCCATTCTTTCTGGAGTGAGATGAATCTCAGTGTTGTTTAATTTGCATTTCCCAACTGACCATTGGTGTTGAACATTTTTTCATATATTTATTTGCCATTTGTATTTCTTTCTCTGAGAAGTGTGTATTCATCTCAGATGCCCAGTTTTGGATTGAGTCCTTGAATTTTAGGGGCCTGATTTCTTTTAATTGTTTATGTGTTTTAGATAGAAGTCCTTTGTCTGATGGACAATTGGCTAAGATATTTTCCCAATTTGTGGGTTTCCTTTTCACTCTGTTGGAGATTTCCTTTGACATGTAAAACTTTTTAGTAAGATGAGATCCCAGTTGTTGATTCTGGGAAGTGTTCCCCATGCAATTTGATTTTTGTTCATGAACTCTCTGCCTACTCCTATGTCATCAAGATTTTTACTTACTCGGTCTTCTAGTAAGTTTAGTGTCTCTGTTTTAATATTCAGATCTTTGATTCATCTTGACATTAGTTTAGTGCATGATGATAGACATGGATCTAGTTTTAGTTTACAGCATATAGAAAGCCAGTTTTTCCAGCACCATTTGTTAAAGAGGCTGTCTTTCTTCCAATGTACATGTTTGGTCCCTTTGTCAAAGATGAGGTGGGTGAGTGTGTTTGTAGTTGTGGCTGTAACTTCTAATCTATTCCATTGATCTTCAGGTCTGTTTTGATTCCAGTACCATGCTGATTGGATCACAGTAGCTTTGTAGTAAAGTTTCAAGTCGGGGATTGTGATGCCTCTTGCCTTCCCTTTGTTGCCCAGAATTGCCTTTGCTATTCTAGGTCTTTTCTGGTTCCAGATGAATTTCAGGAATGCCTTTTCTATCTCTGTGAGGTAGGCAAGTGGTATTTTGATTGGGATTGCATTAAATCTGTATAATAATTTTGGGAGAATGGCCATTTTCACAATGTTTGTTCTTCCTATCCATGAACAGGGAATATCTTTCCATTTTCTGAAATCTTCTTTGGGTTCCTACTTCAGAGTAATGTCATTTTCACGGTATAGATCTTTTACTTCCTTTGTTCAATTGATTCCTAAGTATTTCACTTTTTTGGAGGTTATAGTGAAGGGTGTGGTTTCCCTTATTTCTCTCTCAGTGACTTTGTTGTTTGTGTACAGGAATGCTGTTGATTTTTGAGTGTTCACCCTGTATCCAGCAACCTTACTGAATTTGGTTATTACTTCTAGAAGTCTTCTAATGGATTTTTGGGGGTCTTCTATGTAGAGTATCATATCGTCTGCAAATAATGATAATTTCACTTCTTCCTTTCCTATTCTTATTCCCTTTATTTCTTTCTCTTGTCTAATTGCTCTGGCTAGTATTTCCAGAACTATACTGAATAGGAGTGGTGACAATGGACATCCTTGTCTTGTTCCTGATTTTAGTTTGAAAGTTTTCAATTTTTGTCCATTTAGTAAGATGTTGGCTGTTGGTTTATGATATATGGCTTTTATCAGGTTGAGATAGAGACCATCTATTCCAATTTTCTGTAGGGTTTTTATCATGAATTGGTGTTGGATTTTGTCGAAAGCTTTTTCTGCATCTATTGAGATGATCATGTGGTTCTTGTCCTTGGCCCTGTTGATATGGTGGATTACATGTATTGATTTCCGTATGTTGAACCATCCCTGCATTCCTGGGATGAATCCCACTTGATCGTGGTGTATAATCTTTCTGATAACTTGCTGTATTCTATTTGCCAGTATTTT
>RJWM01010698.1:0-62507 GCA_004363535.1 Dasyprocta punctata
TTTTTTTTTTTCATTTCACATCCTGTTTTTATTGGTTTTATTGTGCTTTGTTTTTGGTTTGTTTTTGCTATGCCTGATGGAATGGTCAACTATTCTGAAAGTAACAACATAGAATATAGTAGCTATTGTTTTCATAGTGCCTCTGTCTGAAGTTCTATGCCAGTTCTACTGCTTTGTTTTGATTGTTCTGTTATCTTTTGTTGCATTTCACTATCTTTGAAATAAAATTAAAAAAAAAAAAAGAAGGAGGAGGAGGAGGAGGAGGTGGAGAAGAAGGAAGGCCTTGCCCAAGTTACCTAGCAGGTAGTTACTGCCACTCACACTCGCTGGACTGTCCTGTACTTTCACACCTCCTTGACCCAGTCTGGCACATAAAGGCTGAGGTTTCTCTTCCAGCTTCCAGCACCTTCTTTAGTCACATTAACTCATACAATTCTTCAAAAATGCCTACTATGTGCCAGCATTGTGCTTAAGACTGGGGATACAACCATGAATAATAAATACATAGATCTAAGCCGGGCGTGGTGGCGCACGCCTTTAATCCCAGCACTCGGGAGGCTGAGGTAGGCGGAGCGTTGTGAGTTCGAGGCCGGCTTGGGCTACAACGCGAGTGCAAGGCCGGCCTGAGCTACATAGTGCGACCCTGCCTCAAAAAACCAGGGCGGGGAGTTTGGCTCAGTGCCTTAAGCGCCTGCCCTGGCAGGCGCGAGGCTGTGATTTCAATCCCCGGTGCGGCAAAAAAAAAAAAAAAATTAAAAAAAATAAAATAAATAAATACATAGATCTAATTGTAACTACTGAGAAGGCTGTGGGCTTAGAATGTCTTGAATTCAAAGCACAACTCTGCAATGTGTCCCCTGTATGATCGTGGGGAAACCAGGAGACCTCTATAACTTTTGGTAACATGTTTAAAGTAGATTCAATCGCAACCCTTATTTGAAACTACTGTGAAGAATAAATGACAAGACAGTCATAAAGCACCCAGCTCAGGGTCTGTCAGGCAATGAGTCTAAAATAGAACTTACTGTTATCACTATTATTATAATCCCTCTTCTTGCCTGCTTGCAGCTCAAGGGAGATTTCAGGTTCTGTCCTCATCTTTGGAGAGATCTTTCTCAGGCTGGTTGACCACTAGCCCAATCTGTCCTTTTCTTCTCTAATTCTGCAGTTCTCTCTTTACTGGTTTAGCAGATGCTGTCTTTGACTTTAACTGGAGTCCCTGTAGTCTCTACCCCATTCTTTCTAACTGGCACCTCAGAGATCTCAATTCTTGGGACCTTATCCTTGTTTTATTATGCAATGTCAACTAAATAATGCCCCTTTCTGAACTTCTATTTCTCCATCTGTACAAAGAGTGATCTAGGTTAGATAAAGGTGAAAAGCCTCCCTAGAAGAGCATTAAGAGATGGAGGGAAGGGGGAAAGGAAGTAAAAAGAATTAAAACGTGTTCGTACATGTACCAACTCCTCACAATGAATGTTATCATTATGCATTGCAAGCATGTTCTAATTAAAAAAAAACGTAAAAAATTGAAAAGAAAAAAAGAAAGCTTTTCTTAGCACTGACATTCCTGGAGTTCCAGGAAATACCATGCCCTCTCTTTCACCCCAGCCAGAGTCAAGACTGCCAATTCACCAGTGGAGGTGAGCCCCCATCCACATGGGTTTAGCTAGCCAGCTTTGGGTGAGTTA
Organism: Dasyprocta punctata; assembly: GCA_004363535.1. Lineage (NCBI taxonomy): Eukaryota > Metazoa > Chordata > Mammalia > Rodentia > Dasyproctidae > Dasyprocta > Dasyprocta punctata. The sequence goes on from RJWM01010698.1 coordinate 1,692, forward strand.
CTTAAGGGGAAGGTTGAAGAGGGTTCCTTTTTAAATAGAGTCACTATAACTATCTTCTGGTTCCACTTGGCTCTAAGATTCTATCCTGCTTCCAGAGCTTCTTTATCTGACGCCCTGGATCTTACTAGATCCCTAAACACCCAGGAAATAATATGTAAATTTCACATGCATTTTTCAGAGGAGTGAGTTCACTGGAGTCTCAAACTGGTTTGGACCCCAAAACAGGTCAAAGTCCATTCATGAGAATCTAGTTCATTTCTTATCCTCTGATCTCCTGTGTTGGATGCTCCTCTGCTGTTGCCCTTCTTGTTTATTCTAGGTTATAATTATCTGTTAATCTTTTCTTCTGTATTACACTGAGGGCCTCTTGAGAGTAGGAACTGAATCAGTCTATTATATGTCTGTATTCGCAAAAATGTAACACACACCAATGCACAGTGAGCACTCAGTAATTATGGATGCTAACTTCATGGGTGTAGGATTCTCTTATATTTTGTTTATAACTTTGTATTACCATCAAGACACAGGACCCAACACATAGTCAATTGTCAATGAACATCAAAAGCTAAAAGTAATTTGTGGAATGAATGGATGGATGGAATGAATGTACCCAGAAAGGAACCATGCTACTCTCCATCTCTGCCTATCCCTGGGGCCACAAGATCAAGTCCATGGATTTCTGGGGGGTTTTGTTCTTAATTAGAAAGAGTCCTTTTAAATGATAACTTTTACTAGGCTAAAAGTGTGATCATGTATTCCCCTAGTAAGACTAGATGAGTAGCCAGATGCTCTCATGGTAGTGATGGCTACAGTGAAGAAACATCTGCTCTCTCATGGATGAAAAAGATCAGAGAGGAGTAAAGCCAGGGAAGCATTACATTATTTGAATCCTCCCTGATAATCAAGGGGTGACAGAAATGACTGCAACATCTCCTCCCACATTAATGACAACTAACTGGGTGGCCCAGCCACTCCCCTACTGGAGTTTCCCAACTTGAGCCATTACTGACTTGCACTTCTAACTTTTTCCCACTGGTTATGATTTCCCAGTATGTGATTCTGTGTAGGCTGGTAAGGGAGGTGTTTCTCCTCAGAGCTGAAATTCCCACAGAGAGGGACTCATGGTCTCAAGAAGATGAGGTCTGGAATCTGGGGCAAAAGATCACCTTTGGTAAAAATGGTAGAAGACAGGGAAATAGACTGACAATAGAAGAATTGAAAAGTCTTCCCACCAGCCATTCCCATCCCCCACCCCAAATAATCAGAGATATGCCAAGGCATTTCTGGTAATTCCCATGGGCCTGGCAAAAAATATCCCATTTATCAAATCCCTCATGGAGAAAGCTGCAGTCTGTCAGGAGGAGTTGATTTTTGGATCACTGACAAGACCTTGCAACAGGATAATTGGAGATTAAACATCTGACAAGACCTTAAGAAAAGATCACTGGAGATTAAACAGCTGACAACCAAGCCGTAAAAGAGACCTAGGAGAGACAGGGATTCCAGAACTATTAAGCAGAGCATGAAAAAACTTTTAAACTTTTTTAAAAAATTGTATTAGTACATGTTTGCAGCGCATACATTTTATAGTCATCTTGGGAAGTTGGTCCATGTGACCATCATGGGCTAAGGAATAGGCTACTTCTCAGATTTGAGAAGTGATAACAAGCCTCAAGATTCTTGTAGAATCCAATGTAAATAAAAGACTCAATGATATATATGACTTACATATCACACCAGTAGGTGAGGCAGAGTAAAAAGTGAGATTTGATTTAATTTAGAAAAAAAATCACATGAAACATTTTTTACACCCAAATACCTACAAAACATTTATGCCTGATCAATATTAGCACTTTACAATGCTATTATGAACTCTTCATAAACATCATTTTTAAACCAGCCATGGGAGCACACAGCAGTAATCCTAGCACTCTGGGAAACTAAGGGAGGAGGATCACAAATTTGAGCTCAGCTCAGGCAACTTAGTGTCTTGGCAAGACCCCGCCTCAAAATAAAACATAAAAAAGAAGTCTGGGGGATATATTTCAGTGCAAAGGCCCTGGGTTTTATCCCCAGTATCTAAATAAATAAATATCACTTTTATTTCTGTGTGAAATATATGCCATGGTTTACTTAGCCAGTCTCCTACTGTTAAATTATCATGTTTTTTCAGTGTCTTTAACATAAATAACACTGACAGGAATATCATCTCACCATACACAAATGTTTTCCCATTTTTTTATATATTTCTTTTTTTTTTCTTTTTCTTTTTTTTATTTTAAAGAGTGTATAACAGAATAAAACCAATCAAAGCAAACCAGTGTAAGAAAGATGGGACTTCAAAACGTTATGAAATCAACAGTAATATGCCTTTTGATGTCTTCAAAATAGCTGCAGACAACTTCAAACATAGTAAAAATCAAACAGAACAGAATAGAATAGAGACAATAAAAACAAAACAATGAATGTGATAAAGAACTTCAAAATAAGCCAATAGTAAATCCAAAATTGCTACCATAATATATCTTGCTATCCTTGAAATAGCTTCTCCTGCCATGGGATTTAACATAATCAAACAAAACAAAAGAGAATAAAACCCAGCACAACAAAACAATGGAAATGGTATAGGACCTCAAAACAAGACCATAGGGAATCAACAATGGCTGCAACTCTCAGAAGGAGATGCCCCCTAGATGACACACTGCATAGCGATATCCTCTGAATCTATGATCAGACCACTGGCCCTAGACCTACAATGTTAGTGAAACACCAAAGCACCACAGGCATTCAATTGCATTTCTCCTCAATAGCTATCATCACAGCCTGTGTTTCTTCAGATAAACTGGTCGCTGTGCGGTGGGGGGGATTGGTACTTCTTGTTTGCCAGCACTCGTTCTGAAAGGGGATGGGGTCTGTTTGTTCCCAGTCTGGCCGCAGCCTGCACATGTTCCCAAACTAGGTTTGTTTGTTGCTGCAGCCATTGTTCTCTCTAATCCCAGTCCACGAGTGGTGCTGACTCACAGGGAGAGGCTTGGATCTAGTTGTTCCCAGTCCACTGGAGGCCTGTGCATAGTGCTGGTTCCCAGACTGGGTTTGTTTGCTGCTGCAGCCATTGTTCCCTCTAACCCTGATCTGCGAATGGCCCCATTTTTATGTATTTCCATTATAAAAATTAGCCCACATTCCATGGAGCAGATGTTCACTTGATCTTAGCCAAAAGACCTGGAAGCAAATCCTGGAACAGATGTTCAGAAGTGAAATTATTGTGTCAGTGAATGCCAATAGATGTAAATTTCGTACTGCTTATTGCAAAGTTGTTTTCCTGGAAAAATGTACTGATTTGCACTCCTATCTGCACATATGAAACAGACTGAGCAACAGGGTTGGTGACTAACTGGGTTTTCCATGTGCTTCAACAGTATAAAGGTCAGGGAACAGACTCCAGAGCTCATACTTAAGTGTTGAGAACATTGGTCAGGTAGATACTCCCTAGAATAACTCATTAGATTATGTGCCAAACAGAAATCTCTCAAGTAGTGGCAAAAACCCAAGACTTGATTTAGATTGACTTTGATTCTAGGCCCTTCTTTGCTAATTGTGTCCCCTCTTTCAACCTCTAAGTCATCTGCAAATTGAATACAATACTGATTTCTGCAGAGAGTTGTGAAGATCAAATGATATCATGTATGTTCTCACTCTGTTGTACACCGGTAGTTCCTGTGCAGGCTTTTGTTTGTCTGCTATGTATCTGGTCAGTGAACTCAATTCCTAGAACATAAATAGTCTCTGAGGAAACTAATAAGATTAAATTTGGGAACCAGAAAAATTCAGGAATCAACCCTAGATGTCAGGGTAATGGCCACAAACATTCAACATTTTTGCTCTGAGAACAAACATTTCAGAAGCCTGAATTCAATTTTTTCACCCTCTCTTTCCTTGGTGTAGAGAGCTCTGAGCTCTCCTCCTCCTCTTCACCAACAATATCCCCATAAATTTAATGTTTCAGTGTTAACGTTCTGTAAAATGGGGAAATGAGACAAGATCCACTGCTGAGCCTTAATCCATTCCTAACAGTTTTCCCTTGGTTTCTCTAAGATCTAGATCAAAAGTTTAAAGTTACCTGTTTTAACAGCAGTTCTGTCTCCATTGTCTTCCCTGCAAAACTCCTTAACCTAGTATAACCACAAGAAAACATCAGATGAACCGCAGTTGAGGAATATCCTAGAAAACACTAATATTCCCCAAAATTACCAAGGTCATCAAAAATAAGAAAAGTCAGGACATTATCATTCTAGAAGTTCTGTTACAACTTAAACTCCTTATTTATGCAGGTTTCTTTTGCTTTTACTTAGTATTTCAGAAGTCAGGTTATAAAACTAAGGAAATTTGAATGAAAAGTAAACTTCAGTTTTAATAATTTACCAACTTTGGCTAATGTGTTTTGACAAATACATCACATCAAAGTAACATGGTACAGTAGGATGAGGGATACACAGAAACTCTCTTTATAATCTTCAGATACTTCTGGGAAGATGGAGGTGTTATCTTTCTTGGAAAGAGCCTTTCCCAGATTTGGGGTCCAAATGCTGGAATATAGTATTGTGAGGGAAAAAAGAAAGAGGGAAGTGGGTCCCTAAGGCCCAGTAAGGATCTGAAGAAAAAATTGAAGCCCATATGGAGAGTGAATGTTGGAGACCACTACCAAGCGACTCTGAGCAGGATTTAAAATTAACTAATTGACTTTCTATGTTTATCTGTGAGTCTGTCCTAGGCTTAGATCCCTTTCCTGGTGAAGGGAACTAATTCATAGTAAGTAAACTTCTATGAATCACTGGTCCTGGCTGAGGCCTATAGTGACTTGTGATGCCAGAGACACCTCAAAGGCTAAGATAAGGCCACAGTTGAGGATGTCTGGATCCAACTTCAATTAAGTAGATAGAGACTGTAGCTGCAGGCATCTCACTCCTGCTGCCTCACTCCTACCATAAATGTCATCATGGAGATAAGACGGTTCTCCTTAATTGGCATAATTTACTACTTAGAGAAGTCTTTGAAGTGACTCCCAAAGTCCTGCTCATTTCCCATGCTTTCCCCAGTACCCCCTCTCTTTGTTTGGAAATGTAATAAATACGGGTTGCCCAGAGAAGCTCTTTGTCTTAGCCCTCATCTTAGCCCCAGAATCATGAACTCTGCAGAGGGTTTTGATCCTCCTGGAGCCCTAAAATCATACGATTTGTCTCATTTATTTAAGCCTTCATCATACACTCGTTTGGGAGACTGGGGATCTAGGCCAGGTCCCTGATAAGTGAAGAGAGAAACTTCAATAAAAAAGAAGGAGGGGGTGGGTTGTGCTTTCTCCCTAAACCCATACTCACTGCATGGGAGGTACAGCTCTAACTTGCAGACACACTGTGACTATTGGTGACCTCCGAGGCCTCCACAGAGAAATGCACCAGTGAAATGGAGCAGTGGATGCAGCATACTACAGTGGCCAGTGAGTTATTCAGGTTCAAACATCCCCCAGCAGAAGGTGATTAACTGGTAGCCATCTTGGAGAGGGGCCAGCTGGGCTCAGGACTCAGAGCAGCTGTGGTCTGGCTCCATCTAGCAGCTCCTAGTGTCAGGGTGAGGTGGAGCTGAGTTTAAGAAGGCAAGAAGTCAAGGAGCCGAGTTCAAGCCAGCAGAAGGCACACAGAATGTTGAAAATGAAACAAATCAGGTTCCAGACTCACAGCCAAAAACCAGCCTGAACTTCAGTGAAACCAAAGGTGCACACTTGCTGGGATTACCCACAACCCCACCATAAAGCTATGGCTGGCTTGCTGATAGCGATCAACATGGATCTGGGCTCTGTCTGCTCACTTTGTCTCCCAGTGACAATAGAGACACACCTTGAAATGAACTTTTTTTTTACTTTTTTCTCTTTTTTCCCTTTTCTTGTTTTTGTTTTTTCTTTTTTCTTGATTGTTCACTCTTATTTTTGTATGAATATGAACATTGTGTCTAGTTTTTTTCCCTCCTGTCTTCTTCACCAGTTTCCCAAAGTTGTGTATATAATCTTCCTTTATCCTCAACCTTGCTTCTAATCTCTTTCTCTTGTTCAATGTCTCTATTTTTACCCTCAACCCCTTGTAAATTTTCTAATCTGAGGGTAAAATTACCATAAGGAGGACATATTTGCTGCATACAATTTTCTGGTTTCTTTTAGATTTTGTTATATAACCACAAATCTAGTTCATACAGTTAAAGGTAGCAAATTAATAGTTACCACAGTTTGTCATTTTCTAGGCTGTTTGATGCTACTGTTATGACTAATTGTACTACCTTAACCAAGGTGACATAATTATTCTAATCAGTTATTCTTGATCTACCGAGACTGAGATTGCCTAAGGATCATAAAAAATACTATAGACAAATGCCAAAGAACCAGAACCTGGGCCAAATAGGCAGAAAATTCTCATCCTCAATAATTTGAAAATGTAGGATCTTGCAACAGACTGAAGACTCAAAAGTCAGCTACATTTGAAAGACATCTCTGAGGAGTAGTCATTTCCTAAGTATTCTAAATAAAGAAATAAAGTGGTAGTAAAGCCACTCACCATAAGCAATTTATAACCATTAAACTAGGAATTAAACTTTAAAGCATAGAAAATGAGAAGACATTTAAGCAAGATGCAGTCCCAAACTTCCAGCTTCCCAAAGGCAAACACAAGGGATGATGAGGTGGTACAATTTCAAAACCACCCATCTGGACTCTCTGGAGTACGAATAGCAGAAGTAACAAAGCAGATGAATGAGGCTGTAGAAAAAAATCAAATCAGAACTAATTTCTCAGATAACTACAGAGATGGTGACCATAAAGAAGGACACAGTTGGTGACTCTAGAACAGATACAGATTTTTTAAAAAATAGGGGAGCTTAGGAAAATGATAGAAACCATGAAATCTTAACATAGAAAAGAAATGAAATCCATGAAACAGATTCAAACAAATGTCCAGGAGGTTAAAAATTCCACTGTAAGTATATGCAGCAGAATGAGCCAATGTTTGGACATAATAGTAGAAATAGAAGACAGATTTGCAGTTAGTGACCATCAAAACCAATCCAACAGCTGTCAGATGATTCAAAGAATAACATAAAATTCATCAGAGTCAATGAAAACCAGGAGACATGGCAAAAGACATAAAAAAATCTGTTCACAGAAATAATGGCAGAAAACTTCTCAAGCAGGAAAAAACAATTTGACACAGAGATGAGTGAGGCAAATAGAACTCCAATTAACTATGATCAAAAGCAATCTGTACAAAGGCATATAATGGTGAAGATTCCAAAAATTCAACACAAGAGCAGAATATTAAAAGTTGTTAAAGAAAAGAAGCAAATCATCTATAAATGAAAGCCCATTAGAATCACAGCAAACCTTCAAGTCAAGAACTTAGAGTGAAGTATTTCAAGGCCTAAAAGAAAACAACCTCCAACCCAGACTGACATACCCCACAAAACTATCTTCCAAACTTGTTAGATAAATAAAATACTTCTGTGAAAAAGAACACCTGAGGAAATTCATAAACACCAAACCAGAAGTCCTAAATGTTCTGAAGGACATTCTAGAAAGAGGTAACAAGAATTACAACTCCATGAACCCCAATAGAATGAGTCCACCAAGCAAGGCAAGCAATTAAACAGGGAGATAAAGGAAACCAACAACAGGAAAATAACATGACAAAAATAAGTCAATGTATCAGTTATAGCCTTCCAAGTTAATCATCTCAATTCACCAATCAAAAGAAACAAACTGGCAGAACAGATCAAGAAACAATATCCAACAATATGCTGCATAAAAGAAACACATTTAATTCAAAAAGAAATTCATAGGCTGAAAGTCAAATGATAGAAAACAGTCCCTCATGCCACAGGAACCTGGAAGAAAGCTGGGGCAGCTATTCTATTTGCAGACAAAGTGGATTTCAAGCTAGGACTGATTAAGAGAAACAAAGAATGTCACTACATTCTTGTAAAGGAAACAATCCAAGAGAAAGAGATAACAATCATAAATACATATGCACAAAATACCAGTGCACCCAACTGTATATAATCTTCAGAAAGCTTTCTATAAATCTGAAACTATTTTAACTATGTTTTTACCTCATTCTCAGTTAAATTTCTTAGCCAAAGAGGAAATTTTTGTAACTACTTTGAAGATTATGATACATAGTGTAATGACTGTTGTTATCCTCTTAATATTTAGTTAAGAAATTTTATTTTTTCATAAAATAAAAAAGGATTTAAAAATAAAATAAAATCAATACCTGCTGTCTCTAATTCTTTCCTCTTATCCTTTCTTTCCTATGCCTACTCCAACCAGCATTCATCAGCACCATCTCCACATCACTCCACTGACTATATCTTTGTCAAAGTCACCATTGACCTACAGGTTGCTCAATCCAATTATCTGTCTCATCTCTTATCTTTGTTGACCTAATAACAGTACTTGCCACTGTTACTCACTCACTTTTCCTTGATTTATTTCCTCCACTTGGCTTCCAGGGCACTATACTGTCTTGATTTTCCCTTCCTTGTAAGTTGTTCCTCAGTCTGCTTTGCTAATTCCTTATCTCTTGCCCAGCCTCTGAATGCTAGGGGGACAGAAGTGCCTAACTGCTTTTCTATATTTATTTTTCCCTTCTGGTCTTATCCAGTCTTATAGCCTTAAGTACCACCTAAATGTTGATGATGCCACAATTTCAATCTCCTGAACTTCAAATTCATAAAACCAACTCACTTCTTTATGTGTCAACTTGGATGCCTCATGCACATTCAAAACTAATGGCTTTAAAACTGAATTCCTAATCTTACCTGCTAACATTGCTTTACCCAACTCATCTTTATTGATAACACACCATCCTCCCAATCCTTTAGAATAAATATCTTTTTTGTACTCTTTCTTTTTTTACATATTTATTTAGTTTTTTATTAGTATTAAGGGCTGGGAATTTGACTCAGCAGCTTAAGTGCCTGTCTGGCAAGCACAAGGCTGTGAGTTTGATCCCCGGTGCCGCCAAAAAAACAAAAAACAAAAAACAAAAAAAAAAAAATTTATTAGTATTAGTTTGCAGTACACCATGATCACACTCATCATGAGGAGTTGGTATATGTACATAAAACACTTTAATTCCTTTTTCAAATATCTTGAAGTCATCTTTGACACCTCATTTACTTTTATACTCCTTGTCTAAACCACCAGGCAATCCATTGCATCCTACTTTCAACATAACATTAAGAAATTGTTGCTGGGTATGGTGGCACACATGCCTGTAATCTTAGCACTCCAAAGGGTGAGGCAGGAAGATCACTGCAAGTTCAAGGCCAGCCTGGGCTACATAATGAGTTCAAGACCCTTCTGAACAATATAGAGATCCTGTCTCACAGAAAAGAAAAGTAAAGAAAAGAAAAGGAAGAAAAAAGAAAGAAAGAAAGAAAGAAAGAAAGAAAAGTAAGAAATTGAATGAAGTGTCTGTAACTTCTAGGCAGGAATGAGGAAAGTTCTGCCTTTCCCTCCACTTCTTAAGATCTAACACAAACTGACCCTAGAGATCTTCCCAGATAGGACCGGCCTCTTTTAGGCACATGGCTGCCAAACATTGTTCACCAACCCAATGACGTTCTAACTCTATCCCACCTAATTTCCATTCCTATGCTCACTCTGTCCCAGCCTGGGCTCCCTCCTGCCCTCCAATCATTCCTTCCCTACTTCTTTACTCTGGTCATTATAAAGTGTATATCTTAATATAACAGGTGTCCTCTCTGGCCCCTCATTCCAGATTTTGTACTAATTTGGAGAGTTTCCTTAACTCTTTCCTAATTGCCATGTCCTAGGAAATCCCTAAGACCCTACAAATCCCAGCCTCTTTCCTATTCTACTACCATTTATTGAAGCAGCACCCAGAAGTTAGTTTAATCTTAGCTTCATACCCTGTAGTTTGACGGGGGAAAATAACAACACTTGTTTCATAAACCAGTTCTGAAGATTAAATAAGATGAGGAATGTCAAGAACATAGCACATGGCAATCACAAACTGTTTGTTGTTGTTACACATGCTGCAACTATGGCCCTTCATTTGCATGCTCTAATTTAATCCCTGCATTTGAGGTTGAGATTTACAAGAAGGGATATACTATCATGATAATACATGTAAAGAAATTTAGAACTAGAGGCACTGAGAGTGATTTTTCCAACACCATATAATGAGAACGCAGCAGAGAAGGGATTCAAATTAAGTGGGACCTGTCCCTAAAATCTTTTCTCTTACCATGTGACAGAATGCACTATTGAAATTACTTCAGTAAAGATGGGTAAAACATACATACATGCACACTCCTTCTAGAAAGCAGTATGGAAATATGTATCAAAAGTCCCACAGATGGACTGAGGTTATAGCTCAGTGGCACAGTGCCTGACTGGCAAGCACGAATCCATGAGCCCTGGTAAAGTCTCACAGATGCTTCTTTTATAAAAATGTCTTAGTAAAATGGTTGGAGTTATGCCTAGTAAAATGTTAGTAGTAATCCTTGAGCTGTGGAAATGCAGATTTTTTTATGGTCAATTACTGATTTTTTTTTCCATCTCAAAACCACTCCTTTCTGGGTCACCTCACACAAGTATAATAGGTATATAAAATATCTGAAAAGAAAGAGAGCACAGTTCCTCTGCTCCTCTCCAAGATGCAGCACAGCCCTTTGGAATAGATGTAACATTTTCTGTGGGAAGAGACACGAGTGGTTTCTGTTGAAGAGTGTAGTAGGGTCTTGATCTGGTTACTATTCTTTCCAGTAAAATGTGCAACCTTTTAAATTTATCTTCTATTTATTTTTTAAAAGTGTCATTTCTTTACTATCTCATTTTTCCTTTCTAGTCTGTCCGTCTGGTTTTTACATTCGATACAAATGTTTGATTGAACGTGACCGAAGGAGAATGGTGTGCATCAGGGGTCCCGTTGCACTGGGCCCTGCTGCCTGTAGCCCAGGTGCAGTGCCCGTCAACAGCAATACGAGTGTGTTCTAGCTAGTGATTTTTTACTTTAAAAATAACATAAAGAGACTTCTGGGTAAGATGTCCAAATAGAAGTATCCTTCGTGTGACACTTTGAGTGAGAAGAATTAAAAATTAGAAAGCAGAAACAATAATCTGAGGACAAAAAGAAAGGAGGAGTTCTGAGAATCAAGAAAAAAAAGTGACAGGAAAGCTACAAAGCAGGGAGAAACAGAAAGGCAGTACCAAGCACAAAGCAGACTCAGCTACTCCGAGGATCAGAAGCCGTGAAAAAACCACACTTCAGAGACAGCCTGACACAGTGACTGGGTGAGAAACTGTCACAAGAGACCGTCATGGTGCAGGGAAGGATTAATCACAGAACCTGTAAGAAGTTTTAGGATCAGGGAGTTCAGGTTGAGGAGGGGATGGTGGGCAGCAACACTGCCTTCTCTGGTGAACAGCGAACCCATCACATGTGGTTTGCTTAGGGGGTTGGGTCTATAAGTGCTGGGATTGAGCTCCTTTAAACTGCTTCGTTCCCCTCACTGCCCCACCCTGGCACAGAACCTACAGGTCTGTTTGCTTTCTCCACCCTCCAATAAACCTGAGAATTCACTTCTTCTTAGACATTTGACACACCATGGGGAACACAAGCAAAGAGACATCTGAAGCAAATGGGCCACCTAACCAGTCCACAAAATGCAAAAGTAGTTGAGGCTAGCAGTGGCTCAGATTACACAGAAGGAAACAAATAGTAACAAGCTTCTGGAATGAATACAGCCCTGAGGCAGATGACATACCATTTACTGGCACCACCCAGCAGGAAAGATGTGGCAGAGCTCATTTATACAGCACCAGTTTGCTCAGCAGGAGTGGAGAGAAAATACAACAGGCTCCCGGTGTGACTCACCATCCCTTCCTAGTACCTGGTGGATTCCAATGTTACAGGTCCTGGAAAGAAATGTGACCAATCCAAACATCTCAGCATGGAGGAATTTTAGGTACTCATTTTAAAAATTTTTTTCTCTTCTATTGTAAAATAGGAAGAAATCATTCAAAAGGAAAGAGAAACTGGGATGATGGAAAGGAGAAAAGAAGAAAAGGAAAAGCAAAAAAAAAAAAAATATATATATATATATATATATACATATATATGACAGTTAAGATAGTTATACTACTAATTTTGCTTAGTACAATGAAAAGAAAGGTTTGTGCTAATATTGTTTGGACAATTAAATGCCTATGTCTTGTACTCTGAGTAACTAATTTAAAGATAACAACGCACAATGCATTAACCATTGTTATCCTCCTATTATCCTCCTATTGTTTTGAAATTTTGTTTTATTTTTTCTCTTTAAAATAAAAAAAAATAGCCAGGCATGGTGGTGCACGTCTTTAATCCCAGCACTCGTGAGGCTGAGGTAGGAGGAGCATTGTGAGTTCGAGGCTGGCTTGGGCTACAACGGGAGCGCGAGGCCGGCGTGAGCTACGCAGTGAGACCCTGCCTCAAAAAACCAGGGCCGGGAGTTTGGCTCAGTGGCTTATGCACCTGTCAGGCAGGTGTAAGGTAGTGAGTTCAATCCCCAGTGCCACCAAAAAAAAAAAAAAAAAACAATAAAATAAAAAATTTTCTGTTTGCTCTTTTTCTTTTTGTTTTCTTTTTGTTTGTGGTCTTTTCATCTTAATTTTTATCTAATTTTATTTACTATTTTATTCTTTAGTTTGATATTTATCTCTTGCTCCTTTTTCCTCTTCTTTCTCATCTTCATTTGCTTTTTTTCAATCCTGTCTCATCTATTTTCCCTTTCCCTGTCTCTTTCACATTTCATTATTATTACTTTATTATGACTTTTAAACTTCATTAATACTTGCCAGGCACCTTATATTATTGCCCTTTTATTTTCTATTGTGGCGTTTTGTTTTGTTTTGTTTTGTTTTGTTTTGTTTTGTTTTAGGCAGGGTGTTGCTCTGTAATTCAGGATGGCCTTGAACTCACTATGTAGCCCAGGATGACCTTGAACTCATGGCAAACCTCCTGCCTCAGCCTCCCAAATGCTGGGATTATACGTGTGTGCCACCACATCCGGCTTTCTTTTCTATTGTTAATGGTGTATAGTTGTTGCTTTTAATTGACTTTTACAGCATGTCAGTGTGATGGATTGACAACTGCTAATCAATTTGTAACACCAGCTGAACTGAATCAACATGGTGCTGAGTGTGGATGGCTGCCTGAGAACTGTTGCCAACATAAAAGGAAGAACTGGAGAGGGTGTTGTGTAGTGTTGTTGGTTCTCCTGGTTGTTGTCAGTTCTCCTGTTGCCATGGTTCTCTTGGAGGAGCTTGTCAAGCTTCTTTCTTGATATGAACTTGGCTGTTCTCATCATCAAAGGAGCTTGAGAACTTGTTGCCAAGTAATACATGTCCAGCTGATAGAGGTGTACAGATCAGTGGCAATTCCATGTCAAGAGGAAGTTGCTGTAGATTTAAGGCATTTTTGGGTGGACTCCACAGCAATTTTGAAAATGAGCTCTCTGCCATGGTTTCAAGATAATTTATTGAAACCTCCTGTCAACTTTACCTGACTTTTTAGGAAGAAGACTTCTTAGGAAGAGGACTTCTGACTTGCTTAAATTCTGCCAGACTTTTTGTTCTCTTTTTTGAAAAATTTAACATGATTGCTTTTCTCAATGTTAGATAAGATGTTTAAATAGTTCTGCTTAACTTTTAATAGTTTTGTGTAATATTCAATGTTTCTTTCTTGTAACACCAAGATATACATAGAACCACTGGACTTGAAACCACTTTGTTTAATGCTGTGTGAATATGAGGAGTAGTTTTCAGCTGTGTGACAGTGGTTAATTTGCAGCATTAGCCCTGAGGTGTTAGGCTCTACAATTTCTTCTTGTCACCAAGCATTTTCAGCTTCCATTTTGAAGGCTAAATTTTAGAAGTCTGCTGTCTAATTTTTAGAGCATAAAATGTTCCTTGCATTTCTGAGTACTGTATAACCTATTTTTTCAGAAGTTACAGTTGCATTAAATACATCTGTGTATTCTGGTTTTTAAGAAATCTAATCTTTGATACAAGCCTTCATACTTTGTAGTGTTTTAAAAGTCACATACTTTTAAATTAGATTAGATTTTAAAATAAGATCTAAATTTTTATTGCATGCAAGAAACACACCTCACCAGCAAAGACACAGACTGAAATTGAAAGGATAGAAAACTACACTTGAATCCGAAAGCAAGGAGTAGCTACACTTGTATCCAACAAAGCATGTTTTAAGACAAAATTAGTCAAAGAAGATGAAGGCCACTCTGTGTCAGTAAAGAACAATCCACCAAGAATATGTAACAGAAGCCATGATGGGTCTGGGAGTAACCCCAACAAGAAGCCAGTTCATCCTTCCGATAAGCAGCACGAACCATGTGGGGCTCAGGAAGAGAGAAGCCAGAATGCCCTCCCCGTGTGCCAACTGGTGCACGGGCTGAGAATCCAGAGCTACTCCCTTCACCAGTAAGCAACTAACTGGTTGCAAAGACAGGCTGAATTGATAGCAACTGAGATAAAAAAACAATTAAAGGCTTATATTGTTTGACTGACTTTGCAGGCCTAAGGCTGGTAGTCTGAGCATCTATTAGGATGATAACAGTATACAATATAGCAAACATAAGTGATTTCCTTCTGTCTCATTTTTGTTTTTTGTTTTGTGTGTGTGTGTGTTTTATTTTTGTTTTTGTTTTTTTTTTTGTTGGTACCAGGGATCAAACTCACAACCTTGCAAATGCCAAGAAGGTGCTTAAGCCACTAAGCCAAACTCCCAGCCCTCTGTCTCATATTTTAAATCCATTATTGATCTCACTGTTTTGTTTTGTTCCAATTTATTCTTTTGTTTTATTCAATGTTCTGTTTTGACTGGCTCTGTTCTGTTTTGTTTTGTTTTACTATTCTAATGGAATGGACAACTATTGTGAAGATAACAAGATACATTATGGTAGCCATTGTTGATTTCCTGTTGTCCTACTTCAAAGTTCTGTGCCACTTTCACTGCCTTGTTTTGGTTGGCTTTACTGCATTTTGTTTTGTTGAATTTTATTCTCTTTAAAATAAAAAAAGAATATATAACAATTGTAAATGTACATGTACCAAATATCAGTTCACCAATTTCATAAAACACTATTCAACACAAAGGGACACATAGTCCCCAATACATTAGTAGTGAGTGATTTCAGTACCCCACTGTCATCAAATAGATAGGTGATTCAGACAAAAAGTTGACAATGATCATCAGTTAAACTACAGTACACATGAAAAGGACTTTACACATCTATAGAACATTCTATCAAATGACGACATAATACACAGTCTTTTCAGCAGCTCACAAAACTTTCTCCAAAACAGATCATATTTTAGGTCATAAAAAAATCTTAACAAATATAATAATGTGGAAAGAATTTCTTATATCACATCACAGTGGAATAAAACCAGAAGTCAACATCGAGAGAAACTACACACACAGAGAGACTGGATAATTCATTTCTGACCAATCAATGAGTCATTAAAGAACTGAAGGGGAAGCTTTTTAAAATTCTAGAACCAAATTAAAATGGACATGGACTGGGGATGTATCTCAGTGGCACAGCATCTGCCTGGCAAGTGCAAGGTACTGAGTTCGATTCCTGGTACAAAAAAAAAACCCAAAATTAAAATGAACATACAGAGCCAGGCATGGTGGCACATCCCTGTAATCTCAGCACTCAGGAGGCTGAGGCAGAATGATTGCCATGAGTTTGAGGTCAACCTGGGCTACACAGTGACACCCTGACTCCAAAAAATAATAAAATAAAATAAAATAAAATAAAATGGAGATACATTGTATTGAAATCTCCAGGATATAACAAAGGATGTCTGATGAGAGAAGTTTATAGATATGAATGCCTACATCAAAAAAATCAGAGAGATAACAAATAACCTAATGATGTATCTTGTGGTCTTAAGAAAAACAAACCAAATTCAATAAAAGAAAATAATAATAAAGATCGAGCTGAAATTATGAGAGACTAAAAAATACACATGATCAAATAAAACAAAGTTCTTTGAAAAAATAAACATAATTGAAAAACCCTTAGCTGAACTAATAATAAGAGAGAACACCCAAGTAAATTTAATTAGAGATAAAAGAGGGGATGTTACAAAGACATCACTGAAATCCAGATGATTATTGAAGAGTATTTTGAAAACCTATATTCAATAAAAAGGAAGAATCTAAAAAATGGGTATATTTCTAGACATAGTTGACCTACCAAAATTGAACCAGGAGGATATAAAAAACCTAAACAAATAAAAAACAATGAGAATAAAATATAATGAAAAGTCTCCAAAAAACAGTGAAATCCAAGACCAGATAGGTTCACTGCAGAAATTTACCAGACATTTAAGAACTAACACCAATGCTCCTCAAACTATTCCATGAAATGGAAAAGTAAAGAATACTTTTAAACTCTTTCTATGAGGCCAGAATCACTGCTACACCAAAATCTGATAAAGATACAAGAAAGAAGAAAACTGTAGATCAATGTCCTTGGTGAACATAAATGCAAAAGTCCTTAATAAAATACTTGTAAACTGAATTCAATCACACATTAAAAAGATCATACACCATGACCAAGCTGGTTTTTTTCCAAGGATGCAAGGCTGGTTCAACATATGCAAATCAATAAAGTAATATACACATAAATACAATCAAGGATAAAAACTACATGCTCTTCTCAATTAATGCACAAAGGACTGACCAAATTCAACATCCTTCCTGATAAAAGTCATGAAGATGTGAGAGAAATTTTGAGATTTTAAAACTAACTGGCAGCCTGATATCACATTGGGAACAAGAAAGATATGTTCATTCTGCCCACCATGTAGCTACACTGCTAAACTCAGTCAGCCTCAATTGGATGTATTCAGCTGCTTTTCATGGATAGCTGACTATTTAGGCTTGATCCTGTGTTCCCCCAAGGCCTCATGCAATCTGGATAAGGTTGAGTCTGGTGTGATTGGTTTGTTGTCTGGCGCTGGAATTGGCAATGTGAGTGCTGCACCTGCCCAGGGGTGGAGCCGACTTACAGTGTAAGGGTGAGAGGAAGGTGTGTCTTCTCTTTCTCTCTCTCTCTCTCTCTTTCTCTGGTTCACCTTGCTGTTTGGTGGCCACCATGAATGACTGTCCCGCCACACCATGCTGTTTTGGAGGCAACTAAGTATGGACTGAAACCCCCAAGAACTGTAAGAAATAGACCTTTCCTTCCCTAATTTTGGGCATCAGGTATTTTGTCTCAGCAACAAAAGGAAAGTAACCAAGACACCGACCCATGTCAGCCTGACTGTGTCCAACTGCAATGTGTGTTTTCCCACCTAAAAATATACCTTGTTTTTCTAACATATTTCAAGGACTTTCTATCCAGCAACAGACGATGGCTAACCCAACCCAATGAAAACCCATTACACTTTCAGGTCTTTGCGCTTCCTGCTTGCAAACCTGTAAAGCTGACTCTGGGCTGGGGACCTGGAACTGATTCCTGCCAGTTCACCAGTGTAGTAAACAGTTGCTTTCCAACTCTTTGGTGTGGCGCTTCTTCCTTTTGGTCTGATATTAGTTCTGCAACAAAGAAACTATGTAAGGATCATATCTTGACATAATAAAGGTTATGTGTGACAAACATACAGCAAACATCATACTAGATGGGGAAAAACTGAAAAGATTTCCTCTTAAATCAAGAGCACTATGAAGATATTCATTGTCATCAATACAGTACTTGAAATTTTAGGCAGAGGAATTAATCAAGAGAAGGAATAAAAGAGACACAAGTAGGAAAAAGAAGAAACCAAATTATCTTTATTTTCAGATGATAGGATTTTATATTTAGAAGATCTCAATGACACCATTGAAAAACTTCTGAATCTAATAAACAAACTCAGCAAAGTATGAGGACACAAAATCATACTCCAAAAATAAAGTTGTACAAGGAAGAAATCAGAACAGTTCCATTCACAATAGCCTTCA
The DNA here is from genome assembly GCA_004363535.1 of Dasyprocta punctata. Lineage (NCBI taxonomy): Eukaryota > Metazoa > Chordata > Mammalia > Rodentia > Dasyproctidae > Dasyprocta > Dasyprocta punctata. The sequence goes on from RJWM01010698.1 coordinate 19,778, forward strand.
AAATAAACCTAGAGATAAATTTGACCAAGTAGGTAAAAGACTTCTACAATTAAAATTACAGAATACTGGCCAGGCGTGGTGGCACACATCTATAAAGCCAGCACTTGGGAGGTTGAGGAAGAAGGATTGCTGTGAGTTTGAGGCCAGCCTGGGCTATTAAGTGAGTTCAAGGCCAACCTGAACTCCATAGCAAAACCCTGTCTCAAAAAGAAAAAAAAAAAAAAAAGGAAAAGAAATTACAGAATACTAAAGAAAGAAATTAAAGAAAATAGTAGACTATGAAAAAAATCTCCCACATTCATGGACTGGCAGAATTAAAATTGTGGTCACATCACCAAAAGCAATCTCCAGATTAAAAGAAATCCCCATCAAAATATTAACAAGTTTTTTACACAACTAAGAAAACCATCCCAAAACTCATGTGGAATCACAAAACATCCAGAATAGCTACAGCAATCTTAAGCAAAAAGAGGAGTACTGAGGTCTCACAATATCCAATTTCAAAATATACTACAAAGCCATAGTAACAAAAAAAGAAAAAACATATGGTACTGGCACAAAAATAGAAATGTAGATAAATGAAATAGAATAGAGAATACAGAAACAAACCTACCCAACCACGGTCATCTAATTCTTGACAAAGGGGCCAAAAACATATGTTAGAAAAAAGATTCTTTAACAAATCATCCTGGGAAAATTGAATATTCATTTTAAAAAGATGAAACTAATTCTCATTCTCTATCTCTATCTCTATCTCTACCTCTCTCTCTCTCCCTGCCTCTCTCCCTCTCCTTATTTGTACAGAAATCAATTCAAAATAGAACAAACACCTAAGAAAAGTATAAGAGCTTAAACTAAAAGTGCTAGAAGAAAACAAGAAACACTTGCAGTGAGCACAAGCAAAGGCTTCCTAAGTAGGACTCCAATAGCACAGGAAATAATGAGCTAATCAACAAATGGGACTACATTACATTAAGACGTTTCTGCAAGATGGAAGAAACAACAGATGAAGAGAGAACACACAGAATGGGAGAAAATCTTTGCCAGCTACGCTTCTGACAGAGGCTTAATATCAAGAATACATAAAGCACTCAAAAAACTTAACACCGAAATTTCAAATAGCCCAGTCGAGTTGAATTCTCACCCTAGGGATGACCACCCTCAAAAAACAATAAATGCTGACAAGGATAAGCAGGAATAGAAATCTTTCTATACTGCTGGTAGGAATATAAAGTAGTGCAACCACTAAGAAAATCAGTATGGTGTTTCCTTTAAGTAAAAATAGAATTTCCTTATGACCCAAAGGAATTTAAATTGATATACTACAAGGATACCCGCCTGTCCATGTTTACTCTGGCACAAGGTATGGAGCCAACCTTTGTGCCCATCAACAGTTAAACACATAAAGAAAATGTGGTATACACACACAACATAATATTATGCAACCATAAAGAAGAAAAGATTGTCATTTGCAGGTAAGTAGATGGAAATGGAGATCATCATGTTGAACAAATATACCAGTCTTAGAAAATGAGTATGAATATTTTCCTAATATTTGGAATATAAAAGAATAAAAAACCAACAAATAAAGATGACTTGACAATAGAAGGAAAACTATTATTACATAAGAGAAATAGAATAAGGAAAATGAGGAGATGAGATGTAAAGGAGGTTAGCAGGAGAGACGATATGATCAAATTACGCTGTATGTATGTATGAAAGTACCACAAGGAAACACAATATTTTGTACAATTAATAAGTGCCAAGAAAAATTTTTTAGTTTTTAAAATTTCTTTTGAAATAATCTGACAGCTTCTGTTTTAAAGATGGCAAAGTTGAAGGGATATAGCTCTACTTTCCTGTCTAAAAACCACAGAACTAGACCAGGGACATAGCTCAGTAGCATAGCACCTGCCTGGCAAACAGGAGGTCCTGAGCTCAATTCCTGCATTAAATAAAATTAAATAAATAAATAAATACCACAGAACTCTTTCTCTGATAAACTTAAAAAGCAGTTTCAATTCTTTTTTCTTTTTTCTTTATTTATTTATATTTCTGTCTTTTTAAAGCAGAGTTTCACTATGCAGTTCAGACTGGCCTTGACTTCACGTTGTAGCCCAGGCTGGCTTTGAACTCAACAGCGATCCTCCTGCCTCAGCTTCCGGACTAGTGAGATTACAGGCTGTGCCACCACACCCAGCCTACCAATTTCAATTCTGAACCACAACTCATTTTGAAGATGAGGATGGGAAGGTACTGGGAAACATATAATCCATGGGGAAGGGTTGAGGTGTTTCCACCATAGAGGTGGAAGTTCTGGCAAAGAACCTGGCGCAGGAGGTGCTCAGTAGGTATTATTTACAGAGGAGGTTTGTTTCCTTTGAGCAGAAGGTCAACCAAGCCTGAGCCAGGCTCAAAGAGATGGTATGGAGAGGAGCCAACATGAGTGAGAGCATTTGCCAAGGGAAGTAGTCACACACACACACACACACACACACACACACACACACACACACGGGATCTATAGATCCTGGGGCAGGATCAACCACAGGTAACCAATATGAGGAATCAGGAAACCTTGGAGGACATAGGCCTGATTTGGGGAGTTTGCTCATTGACCACATCCCCAACTTTAACCAGATTCCTCTGTCCTTTGATACCCCAAGTCTCCAATTCAAACCTCTGCCTGGAAATCAACCTGAAACTGGAAAAGTGTGACTGAGCTTGAGTTATGGTAAAGGCCCCATTCTCTCTGGTGAGCTGCTGATGCTGCCCATGTGAAACACTGAGAACCCAGGCGGGGAACCAGGAAGCCTGGGACCTGTCCAGCTCTGACCGTAATCTGACATGTAACCTTGAACAAGTTACCCTCCCTCTGTAGCCTGAGTTTTCCCTGCTATACAATAGCAATAGCCACATTGCCTTGTTTTCCTCCCAGAGTGATTGTGGAGCTCTGATGACCTATAAGTGATGGAAAATTGCCTTGGGAATTGCACCAAGCACTAGCCACTGAGGTTATCAATACCATTACCATTATATTATTCCTCAGTTCATCTACCTACTGTTCTCCACCCCCTGTCTCCTCCTGCCCTATACAATGCAGCTGAATCAAGGATGGAAAGGCCCCAAGCTCATGTCAGTCTTTCCTGAAATCCTCTCTCTCCTTCCAGACCCTCAGCCTCTGGGTTGCTGGTACTGAGTCAAGAGAAAGTCTCCACTTTCAACCCCACATGCTCCCCATTTCTGACCCTTCCATTCAGGGACGAACTCTGAATGGACATCAAAGAATTTGCTGCGTGGTTGGGGGCACCTCTTGTCCTCTCTCTGACTTCAGTTGCCTCCACTGTCAGATGAAAGTGATGATTCCATCTTCACATGGGAGAATATAGGGTGATATGAGAATCACATGGGATATATAGTGTGAAGTGCTGTGCACAGTCCCTGAAACACAGGATGAGTTTAGCACATACACCTAGACCTGGCTGACTGAAATCCCTCTACTAACAGTTCTCCCTTTGGATCAACTTTTGCTCTCATCCTCCCTGACTTCTTTTAAAGTAAAAGTACTCCTACAAGGGGCACACAAAAGTCACAAGGTACTGGAGGCCAAGCTGATGTTAGCTCACATTCTGAAATGAGTTAACAAAGATCAGTGCTTCAAGGTCAGGCGTGGTTTTGAGGAAACCAGGCTGTCTTCTCCTGCCTGCCTCCATCCTGGAGTCACCCTCACTCCTCCTCTGGCCCACTGAGCTCTCTATTCTAAAACTTTTGGTGTAAATGGAGAAGATAGTTTTATGGAGTGGAGGCCAGGCACCTTCTAGAGCGCTGAGAACCAATTCCAAATCAGAGCTCTGTGTGCCATCCTGTGGCCAATAACGAGATTGCAGGAGAAGAGCATGTGAGAAAAATCACAGAGAAGTCAGCGCGGGCCCTGGGCAGGGAAGGAGTGTGGCCTTTGCCCTCCCTCAATACTCCAGTCAGTTCATTACCTGATGTCCCCACCCCATACTTTTGCCTGATCCAGCTGGTATTTTCTCCCTATGTGAGCAACCAATTCTGTCCTGTAGGCCTCAGTTTCTTCAACTGTAAAATAAAAGGATTGGGCAGGGTGAGGTTCATGCTATCCATAGCACGTCGGCTCATCTGACCCTTGTGTCCAGGTAAGACCTCGAATACCCCCAACCCCATTCTGAAGTCACTCCTGATCATAAACACACCCCTTCTTTACGCACCTGTAGAAGGATTTTCATGGCTGCCTGTTAAAATTCCAGCCATTGTCTCCAGTTTGGCTCAAAGATCATCTCCTCCTGGATTTCTCCCCTTACCTGCCTATTGTTCCATCCTCTTATCTGACGCCTCCACTGTCTGCTGTAGTTACAGTGTGGTGGACACTGTCCCCTCCAGCCCTAAGCTCCCCAGCTCAAGGGCTTTTCTCAAGCAGGTGTCTCCTTCTTCACCCAGCCTAGCAAGGGGCCAGGTGCAGAAGCTGGGCAGAATGCCTGCTCTGGACTCAGTGAGCCTGACTTCAGCCCTGGGCGCTGAGCAGAATAATGCCCCCTAAAGATGTCCACAAACTGATCCCTAAAAGCCTGTCATTTTCCATGCCAAAAGGAACTTTACAGACGTCATTACATGAAAATCTGCAATGGGGAAATTATCTGTGATTATCCAGATAGTCACAGTAATTCACAGGGATCCTTCTAAGACAGAGACAGAAGGGATAGAGTCTGAGAAAGGAATGTGATGATAGAAGCAGAAGTTGAAAGGATGAGAGGGCTACCAGTCCAGGAATTCAGATAGCCTCCAGAAGCAGAAAAGACAAGGAAACAGATGCCTCCAGAAGCAGAAAAGACAAGGAAACAGATGCCTCCAGAAGGAATGCAACCCTGCCAACCCATCTTAGACTTCTGGCCTGCTAAAATGTAAGGTAATGAGTTGTGTTATATTTACACTCCCTATTTGTGGTGATTTATTAGAACATTCATAGGAAATTAATACATCCTGATTCAGTCTCTTACTAGTTATGTGACTTTGGGAAAGTGAGCTGCTCTTCGCCTCCATTTCTGCACCTGAAAATGGGAATGTTAAAGGCAATAACATTTCCCCCCCCAAGTACCAGGAATTCAACCCAGAGCCTTCACACTGAGCTACATCTCCAGCCCTTTAATTTTATTTTTTACTTTGAGGTAGGGTCTTTCTAAATTTCCCAGGTGGGAACCAAATTTACAATCCTCCTACCTCTGAGTGCTGAAATTACAGAAGTGCACTACCACACCTGGCTTAAAAGCGATAATCTCACAAAACCATGGCGAAGATAAAATGAAAATACTATGCCTCCAAATCACTTAAAAATAATGTCCCAAACTAAACATGTTAGCTATTACTATAAAATGATTAGTGGCTAATAATTAACAAGAATAATTAATTGAGGGCCTAATATGTACCACACACAGGGCCAGATACCTTGGAAGAATTTCCTTGGTCTCATTACCTTTGAGGGTAACAGTTTGAAACTACACTTCACAAATGAGGAGACAAATCCACAGTAATTTGGCTAAAAGCACTCTAGAACTGGAAACGTCTTAAACTTCGCGGTTTCTTGCACGCACCTGGGGAATGGTACCGGTTGGTGTTTTTTTCTGACAAAGAAATTAGCTTTGTTTTGTTTCTTGCAGGGGAGTGTAACAGAGACACAGCCACAGGCTGGGCCAGGAGTCCTAGTTAATACCTCCTTCTCTTCCCACCTATTGCAGGAGAGAGATAAAATCCCGGTAAAACTCATCTGTTTGCCTCCACTTCATCCACTTAGGGGTTCAATCACTGCCTCTCACTTTTGCACCAACTCCCCCATAGCTTTTGAGCCATATTTGGGGGGCATTGCTCCAGTAGGTTGTTCAATCCATTGGGGACCCGGGGGGTGCAGACTTGCTCAGACCCCCTCGGCTTCCCCGTGGGACTCCCCCCGCCCAACCTGCATAAGAAGCCATCTGTTCTCGGCTGAATAAACAAGAAGGGGGAAGTAGCGCCGGGTCCCCAGCTCCCCAGCCCGACCCCTGCACAATGAGCCTTTCTCCAAGGAGACGCCAACCGGGCGCCATGGAGCGCGCTCCGTCTGGCCTCCCCTCCCCTGGCAGTGCAGCAGGGCCCAAAAAACGACCCCGCGGAAACCAGTTTTGTTTTGTTTTTTTTAAGAAAAAGAAAACAAAAAGAAATCCAACAAAGAACTGAGCGCAGCACGCAGCGAGGGCGTGCGCGAGCAGCAGTCGCCCCGCCCTGCACGCCGCCCGCGTCCTCTTGTCCCTGAAGTCCGGCTCCCGGTCCAGGCGAGGCCAGCTCGAGCACACGCTGGGAGCCCGCCAGCGCCTCCTCCCCGACAGTCCAGCCCAGGGACTCTGCCCGGGTCCGGGCCACTCGCGGCCCTCACTTCTGGTCGGCCAGCCGGTTCTCCAGACTCTCCAGGCGCGCAGTCAACTGGGCCAGTAAGTGGTTAAGGAAGCCGCAGAGGCTGAGGTCCCTCCAGCCTCCCTCCAGCCAGCGCCTGCCGCCCCAAGGATATGGTTCTGCGTCAGGCTCTCGAGCGCCCCCAGCGTGCGATCCTGGAACTCGACGAGGCTTTCACACTCACAAGGGCTCCGAAGCTCTGTCCCAGCGCCGATGCCCTCCTCTGCCGGAAGACAACAGGCTGAGAAAGTCTAAGAGACCCAGTTGGCCCCTGCACCGGTTCTCTGGGTCACCTCCACTGGGCCTGGAGTTGAATGTACGGGCTTTGGATTCAGACAGGCTTGGGTTGAGTCCCAGCCAAGTAGCTGAGAGAAAGGAACTGGGAAACTCATTCAACCTCTCCAAACCCGTTTCCTCACCTACGCAATGAGAATACAGAGACCCGATCCGTTGGCGATTGGGAGGATTCAGTGACTTTCAAGAGACTTTCTCAAATCTCAGTTCTCATCGGAATCATCAGGGGAGCTTGCTAAGATAGATTCTGATGCAGAATGGGTAAGAAGCTGAGAATCTGATTTCAGTAAGCTCCCACCTGATGCCTCTACTGCTTCTGCTGCATGAACCACGCTGAGTAACAGAAGTCCAGAGCGGCGTGCCCTCTCCACATGAAACTTGATGCAGTGATGGAAGTATTCTATATCTGCCCTGTCCAATGCAGTAACGACAAGCCACATATGGCTATGTGACACTTGAAATATGACTGGTTGAAGTGAAGAACTCAATTTTTATTTTATGCTGTCTTCCTTATTGAAAAGCACAGATCTAGAACTCGCCCACCACCAGTAAACACTTCATAGTACGTCTCAAGGAAACCAGTGATACACAGTGTGGTCCTCCAAATAGCAGTATCAGCATCACTTAGAAATTTATCACAAATGCAAATCATCCAGCCCCACCTCGGACCTACTGCCCCAGAAAATCTGGGTTTGGAGCCCAGCAGTTTGTTTTACAAAACCCTCCAGGTGACTTTGATGCATTTTAATACTCGAGAAATAGTATCAAACCTTTCTCTCCATTCATTTCAACGTCTGCAGGGAAGGGAGCCTTACGCTTACAATTTAGACCTGTTTTTCTTATCAGTAAATAAGGTGATGATGAATCTTACCTAGATAGTATCTTCAATTCACTGAAATTCTGTAATTATATGCCACTTTGGCATTGTACTTATTATTATAAGTACAATAATAATAAGTACAATGCCAAGCACTTTGGCTTTGTAAAGGTGCCATTATAATTTAAAGGTTATCTCTTAATCTGTCTTATATGTACCCTAATGTTGCTGTCTGTCAGGATATTGGTGGTATCAATAAAAGTTCCATAAAGACCTCTAACTTTACAGATGTGGAAAACAAGGGTCAGAGAAGATGGTCTGCCCAGGGTCATACAGCCAACTGGTAAAGAACTTCAACCACAGACCCCAAACTTCCCTCACAGTTCTCGAGTTGGAAGTAATCTTGGCAGGCAGTAACTTCTCCTGCTACAAAAAGAGGAAAGTTAAGCCAGAGTGCAGGTTAAGTGATTTCTCCAAAGTCACACCATAGAAGATGTAAGAGTCAGAACAAGAAAGGCCCTGTAAGAGCTGCTAACCCAAGGCCTTCACAATACCCTGGCTAATTATTAGAATTAGTCTAGAGAGAGAGGAGAGAAATGTGTGGACACCCACACATATGTATATGCAGAGTTGCCAGGCTCAGTTCTGCCCCACTGAACTGATCTCTTATCAGGTGGGGCCTGATAACCTGGAAGAAGTGTCACATCTTATGCCTGGATTAGTCTAAAGATCCTACATAAAAATTACCCCCAGGAAATTTTCCACTTCACCTATAAGGTACAGGATACCTGAGTCAACGATCCCCTCCTCCTCCACAGGTAGAGTTGGTCCCTTTTCCCTCAGCTGAGAACTAAATGATGCAGATGGTTTTCATTTGTGGGCCATGTTGTCCAAAAGTACATGTCTTTGTAGACCTAAAACACACTCCTGCTACTCTCCCAAGTTCATAAACTTAAATTCCAACAAGTTCAAAGTTTGTGTGCTGTGGCTCCAGTTACAAATGCTAAAGTTGGCAAGCCTTTAAAAGTTTTTCAAATTATTTTGAACACCAGTAATTTGGGGGACAAGTAACCCAAATTAGTACTTACTTTGATATGCATAACAGTCACTTGAAGGCCTTGGTAAAGTGCAAATTCGCATTCATTAGGTCTGGGAAGCGCTGGCAATGCTGCTTTCTCACAAGCTACTGAGTGAGGACCTGCCCCTGGCCCACAGACCACACAGTAAACAAGGCTCTGTCTAGGGAGCCCATCCCCTAGCTATAACTCTACAAGGAGGGTGTCACCACGGGGCAGTAGGAAGGCGAGCTACCAGAGATTAGGCAACGAGGGAAAAGGAGGAGTCCAAGAGAGCTATGTTCACCCGGACAGATGCTGCCTTTGAGGTTCTCCAGCAGGTGCGTCATGGTGCTAAAGTCGGGGGAGTAGGACACGTGTAGTTCAGCGGGCTCCGAGGCAATCTCTCTCAGCTCCTCCTCCACTGCCTTACCCACACCCACAGCGTACATGACGATCCCTGCAGGACAGGAGAACTCAGAAGGTGCCTAAAGCCTAGGGAAAGCTGCCTTCCCGCATCCAGCGCAATCCCTGCCCAATCAGTTCCGTGCCAAGCCCACCTTCCTCCTTGGCGCGCGCTGCCCACACGGAGATGTCATCCTGGGAACGACCATCAGTGAAGACTAGGCCAACTCGAGGCACATTGAGGACACGGGGTCGTGCGCCCTGCGCCTCGGAGAAACTGTGCTCCACCATGTGGCGCAGCGCCAACCCAGTCATGGTACCGCGCTCCATGTACTCCACCGCCAGGACCGCCTGCTTCACCTCCGCGGCGGTGCCATAGCGGCCCAGGGGGAACTCAGTGCGCACGCGACTAGAGAACTGCACCAACCCGATGCGCGTGCCCTCGGGGGACACATCCAGGAAGTCCACGATCTGATTTACAAAGCGCTTCACCAGCTCGAAGTTCTGCGGGCGCACACTCTTGGAGCCATCGACCAGCAGAACGAGGTCCACGTGTCCTTCCCGGCACCCTGCTGAGCAAGAAGGTGTGGTGAGAGACCCCAGATCCTTGACTAGTAATAAATATCTACTCATCTAATCATTCATTCACAAACATTTCTTGTAAAACTCATGCCATTCACTGAGTCCTTGCTGTGCCCGGCAGTATGCTAAATCGACATCTTTATCATCTTATCTACTTGATAGCTCTTGACATTTATCGAGTGCTTAGCACAAACCATTCTGCTATAAGCATCTCTTCTTAAGTAATCTCAATAGCCAACAGTGATAATAACCACTATAGTTATTTAACGATCTTCTACTATGTATCAGACGCAATTCTAAGCATTGTACCAGAATGAATATTAACAAAAACATTTTCTGATGGCTTGCCAGGTGGCAGGCACTGGACCAGGTGCTGTGCATATTTTCTCGATACTTCCATAACCTTGAGTATTATCCCTATTTTCTCTAACTTGAAGTTCTGAGGGCTAAAGTGATGTATCTCAGATTTCATAGTGCCTGAGCCAGGACTTGAAACCAGGTGTGTTGGGCCCCAAAAATCCCTGCTGCTAATCACTCTACAATGTTGCTTCCTCTCTTCTGAGCCAGGAACTTTGGTTGATCCTGATCCATGAAGAAATTACCCATGATCCATGAGAAAATCAGGACAGGGCAGAACAAATCAGACATACCAACTGCTACAGATGAAGAGTCCTAAATGAGGGCCATGAAGGGAGCCCAAGGTAACAATTCATTCTTCCTGGAGTTGTTGAGGAAGGCTGCATGGAGACAGTGACTTTTGATTTGGTCTTTGTTTGGGACTGAGTGACTACACCCTATCTCCCAAAATTCATATGCTGAACCCTGTCCTCTAATGTGATGGTCTTAGGAGTCAGGGTCTCTGAGAGGGCATTAGGATTAGATGAGGTTAGCAGGGTGGAGCCCTCAGGAATGGAATTAGGGTCTTTATAAGAGACCCAAAGACCTTGATTTCTCCCTCTATGTGAGGGCACAGTGAGAAGACTGTAAATCAAAGGCAGGGCCCACCAGACCTATTATCTGCTAGCATACCACTCTTGGACTCTGAGAAGTAAATGTTCAAGCCACTGCCAAGGTTGGGTATGGGTTCTTTCCCAAAGTTCATGTTCTGGAAGCTTGGGCCCCAGTGTAACAGTATTGAAATGTATTGGAACTTTTAAGCAGTGGGGCCTAGTGGGAGGTAATTAGGCTATGGGGCACCACACTAGGAAGGGATTCATGCCCATCTTGATGGAAATGAGTTAGGTCTCAAGGGACTGAGTTAGTTACCATGATGATGGGTGGTTATAAGGTAAGGCAACGCTATGTGTCTGGATTCTTCCATACACCCTCTCACCACTCTTGCACCTGCTCCTGCTATATGATGCCTTTGGCAATGAGGCCCTCGCCAGAAACCAAGAAGATGCCAATGACATATTCTTGCACCTCCAAAATGATAACCTAAATAAATCTCTTTTTTTTCTAAGACACTCAGTCTTGGGTATTTTGTTATAGCAACATAAAACAGACAAAGATAGCAAATCAGCCTATGGTACTTTGTCATGTCTTAAAGGGTAATGAGGCGTTTGTAAAAGCAGAGACATTCTAGAAAATGGGAGCAGCATGTGCAAAGGCATGGGACAGCACAGGAGAACTCTGTCCTGGCAAGCTCTCAACACATTTAACAAGGGGCCAGTATGGTAAATACGTTCGAGTGTGCCAAGAGAGAGAGGCTGAGAAGTTGACTGAAGCTAAATTGTGATGAACTAAAATGGTAGTTTACAGTTTTTGAGCATGGTCTGCAGTGGAAAAAAAATGACAATAATAATACATGTGATGCACTTCATATGTTCACATATAACTGAATGAGCTTTGTGAAATAATACTCTTTCTACAGGCAAGAAATCATTTTCCCTTCCATTCTTTTTTTTCTTTTTTTCTTTTTTTTTTTTTTAATTCTGGTTTTTACCCAGTAATTTGAATTCATTATCAACTAAAGTGATTGCGTTCACCATTTGAAAAACTCATGGGTAAGGCATTTGATCTCTATTCTGGAGTCACTGGTGTGCCACAGAAGGATTTCGAGCAAAGGAAAAATGTGATCAACTATGGATTTTTAAATTAGCCCTGGGTAGAGGATAAGCAAGAGAGGGCTGGGGAGAAAGCAGTAGAGGCGGGGCTCGGCACACCCTCCAGCGGACTTCCCCAACACACACATATTCACACCACATCCTTAGGTTACAGCAAGGCCAAAGCAAGGAGACTCAGAATGTGGGCAATGGGGCAGGAACAGACAGAACCCCCCTCCCCCGTAACTCACGGTTGCAGCTCTTGCCATCTGCCTGAAGTTGCCGCCCTTCAGGGCACAGGCAGCGGTAGGAGAGGCCCTCGCTCACACACTGGAACTCACAGCCATGGTCTACACCATTACACAGGTCCCTAACTTAAAGGAGAGACACAGCAGAATAAGTCAGGTTGGATCTGAGTTCCTGAGTTCCTGCCCCTCCCCACAAGTGCAAAAGACCCCTCTTTACCCTGACAACTTTTCCCATCAGGCAGCAGGTCATAGCCCGCTCTGCAATGGCACTGTGGCCCTGCAAGGGTGCTAACACATTCATACTAACAGCTATGATTCCTGAAGCTACAGTGGTCAATGACTGGTGGAAGGGAAAAAAAAAAAAGCAAGATGTTGCTTCTGATTGGAGCCATCTGAGGCCTCAGTCCAGGATGTTGGGGGGTGGTTGGTGGGTACAGGAATGGAAGCGTTACTGACTCACCCCTGCAGCTCCTCTGGTCTTGCTGGAGTACAAATCCAACTCGGCAACGACAGAAATAGGAGCCCGGGGAATTGATGCAGTGGTGCTCACAGCCATGGGTCCCTTCAGCACACAGGTCAATGGCTGAGAAGAGACAAGGTCAATCTTTGCCCAAGGCTGCACTTCTCAGCTCTGGCAGCATGAGCACCTGAGGAGCTTTTAAAAAATACCTATGCTGGGTCCCAACTGCAAAGATCCTGATTAATTAGCCTGAGGTGGTACCCAGGCATCTATAAATTCTATATTTACAAGCCTCCCCACTACAGGGCCAGGTGATCCTTCCAACTCAAACCCTAGACACATTCCAGAGCCAGCATGCCCTTTACTGAGTCAGGCATAAGAATGAGGATCCACAGTTATAAAAGACAGGGAAGGATGAGGCACAGCCACTTCACCTATCGGAGCCTGACCATTTCCCCATCTGCAGAACAGGAATATAATGGAAGAGAGCAACTACTACTTACAGCTTCCTTCTGAGAAAGGAAGGCTCTTCCCTGCATTTGGAGTGAAGATAGCCTAGAACTAAGCTGGAAAATAGGAGCTGGAGAGAGAAGACTTGCCATGTGGGAAAAAAAAAAAAAACAATTTGGGATTCCTGGAAAAAGGAGTAGAGGGGAAAAATGAGAGTATGAGAGATGGTGTAAAAGATGAATAACTCTGGGATTGAGGCTGCCAGCATCACTAGACTGACTGAGGGCTTATAGAAACAAAAGTGTCTAATATGCAACTATAAATAATGTTTTTTCTTTTTCATGAGCATTTTTGACTCTATAAGTGTAACTCACACCTCTGTCCACTCCCATCTTTAGTAGAATGAACATATACATACATATGCACATGCACACCCTTATACTGTGCATGCACATAAGTGTGAACCAAAGAACAGCTTGATTTATACACCTGAAATAACTGGGTGTGGTGGACACACATATAATTCCAGCACTCAGTAGGCTGAGGCAGTAGCATCACTGTGAGTTCAAGGCCAGTATGGGGTACATAGAGGGTTCAAGGTCAGCCTGAACTGCACAGTGAAACACTACCTTGAAATATATATATATATATATATATATATATATATATATATTTCATAGTTTGAATAAATGCAGCAAAAGATAAGCTTTTAGGGAATTTCTGGAACTCTTGCAATGGAATTTGAATATTCATGATAATCAACTAAGAATTCAAGTCAATCGTAAGTTCCCAAAAACAAGTTGACCCCAGGTGCCATCTGGTTATTGGGGTCACACAATATCTTTTTCCAGACTGCTGTGAAGCTGAGAAATGGTGCATGGAATGCTCCCAACACAATACCTGATCACTAACCTGGCACTCAGTAAATGGTAGCAATTACGATCACAGAAGTAAATATACATGCACACACAAAAAGTGCAAAAGCAAGGCATCATACACCATAGCTTGATGACAAAGACGAAGACAAAAGTGAAGAACCAGATCTTGAAGACTTTGCAGGTGCAGAGGGAAGCAGCCAGGGCAGCCCAGATGAGCAGGAGCAAGCAGTATGTCAGAGGGCGACTAACCTAACTGAAGATCCCTAGCAGCAGTGTTTAAGTAACAAAAACTGGGAAACAGAAAAAGTTTGGGAGATGGATTGGAGCCAGGTAGAAGACTAGCTTTAAAGGGAGCAGAAAAGGCTATAGAAGACATACTTAACTGGGGCAGATGAATGCCAAGATTCCTAGTCCTGGTCCCACAAAGAACCTCCTCTGTCTTAGACCGATAAACTAAAGAAAGAAGGCTTTTACTTGCAAAGACCCTCTCAAACTCATTGCCAGAGTAGTGGGGAGCCAAAGAAGGTTCAGGAGCAGTGAGATTTCAGGGCAGGGATAGCTCTCACCCAAACACCTCTTCTTATCGGCTGCTAGTCTGTAGCCAGAGTTGCAGGCACAGTAGAATGTTCCCGGAGCATTGACACACTGGTGCTGGCAGCCATGTCCCCCCTCAGCACACGGGTCCTTCCCTGGGGACACACAGCACTAGAATAAGCAAGAGACAGATGGGCAGAAGCCTCCAACACGAAACAGCTGAGTAGGGATGGGTCAGAGACAGGCATCACGCCCAAGTATGACCCTGGGTAGGATAGGACTCCGCTGAGGAAGGGGGCGTCAGTCCCTGTGGCTTAGGGTAAAAGCAGGGGTAGACAGAGAAGAGGGAACACGGTACTAGATGTGGCCATGGATAGGGCAAGACCATACAAGGCCGGGACAGTTCAGGGAGCAGTGTAAACTAAGGTGGGCCAAAGAACACAAAGCGTCACTAGCACAGACTTCGCAGCGTTTATGGGAAGAGGGAAAGTGAGGAGGAGCCACAACTCAGTGTGGGCGGGGCATGACGTCTGTCGGTGACCGCTCTTAGCTTTGAGGGTGATCTAGTTTTGAAGGCACGGGTTGAGTTTGACACTAAGCCTGTGATTAATCGCGACCCTTCATCCTGCAGGGCGGGACAAGAAAAATGGCGCTCCTTGTGGACAAGCCTGAGAAAAGGCGTCCGGAGCATAAAATTGCCTGAACACCTCAACTCCGCCTGGTGGGCAGAGGAAGGTTGGAGCTCGCCCGGAGGGGAATCCACAGGGCCGGCAAGTTGAAGCCGTATTTCAGGGTTCCTCTAACTCACCACAGAGTCGCCCCTGGAACTGCAGGCCGAACTCCTGGATACGGTCAAAAGATTCAACGAGGAAGACATGCTCGTCTAGTGGGGGTGACGCCATGGCGCGCAGGGAGCCCACGTCAGCCCGCTGCACCCCGACCGCGTAAATTTCAATGCCGCGGGCGCGCGCTTGCGCCGCCACCTCGGCCACGCGGTCTTGGGGCCGCCCGTCGGTAACGATGACGGCGACGCGTGGCACGCGCTCCTCCGGCGGCCGCGCACCCTCGGCCTCGCTGAAGGCCACGTTCATAGCATACTGGATCGCCAGTCCGGTCATGGTGCCCTGCGCCAGCGGGACCAGGTCGCGGATGGCACGCTCCATGTCTTCGCGGCGCGAGAAGGCTCCGAGCGGGAAGATGCTCTGCACTTGGCTCGAATACTGGATCACGCCGACGCGCGTGGCGTTGAGCCCCACGTCCAGGCTGCGGAGCAGGCCCACTAGGAACCGCCGCATCGTCTCGAACTCAAAGGGGCGCACGCTGCGGGAGCTGTCAATCACGAAAACCAAATCCAGGGGCCCAGCGTGGCACCTGGGTCCTGCGGGGTACATCACACAGGATATTCTTAGGTTGACAAAGCCTTGCCTCTCAGGAAAACCCACCTCCTGCCCCGAGAAACTGGAGAAATGCTATCCCAACAGAACAGCGCCCCCTACAACGGTGACCTGAGAAGCACAAGTCAGATACCCTCGCTCACAGCATTGCTGAGAACCTGCCTAGGCCTTTTCACAAATTCTCAACATACAGTATTGGAGGAAGATGTTATCCATTAAGGATGGGCGGAAGAGGAAATGTCCCAAGTATAAACAGCAATAGGAACCGGGCAGGCAGAATGAATGAATGCAGTGGTTGCGTTAAGGCTGTGGACGCTGAAAGATCCTGTAAACCCTCCTACTTCGGGCAGCTCCAGTAAAATGTTACCATGTGACCACCTGGGCTGGATGTTAGCAGTCCTTCAGTTTTTCAAGAGAAGTCCCAGATCGGGATTTTTCTGTGAAATTTGATATTTCCATGTCTTCAATTAAAAAATGAAAAATGAAACACTGCATATATTCTTCTGCATGAACTCAAAACTAAGCCACATCCTACAGGTGAGGAAGCTGAGGCCCACAGAAGAGAAGTGGGAAACTCAAACCCAGCTCCATATGTTCCAAAACCCTTGTTTTTCTCTCCCCCGCAGGCCTGGCCTGGCTGCTTCCACTCCCCACCTCCCGCTGGTGAGGGCTGGGCCACAGCTCACCTGTAGACTGCAGCTGGGTTTCCCAGGGCTGGAGAAAGAGCAGCAAGATAGCCAGTGGCCAGCAGAGAAGGCTCCTCATGGTGTTTGGGGGACACAGAACGGAGATGTCAGAACCTGAAAGAAGGAAGGAAATTAATGAAGAATAGAGCTCTTATTCTGGAGGATAGGCACTTGGAAGGGAGCAGGTCACGGGTTTATTTTGCTAAGCTATTTTTGTGCTTTCAAAGTGTTTCACACTGGGACGTTTCACAAAAATGACATCACACTGAGATTGCTGGTAAACACAAGAGACTCTCTGTAGAACCGCAGGGCTTTGTTGAGCTGCAAAATAATGTAAACAAAAAAATAGATAAAATACAGCGTTTGAAAAGAGAAGCGCCTTTTCTAATGCTGGATACATGCTAAATGCTTTGCATGCATGATGGCATTTAATCCTCATCAATTCTGACAGTAAGGCTGGAGTCCCCATTGCACAGATGAGGAAACTGAGGCTTAGAGAAGTGAAGCGTGAAACCCAAAGTCATGCAGCAAGGAAGGGGCTCGCCAGGATAGGATCCTACGCCTCTCTGGTTCTGGTACCCAGCCAGCGTGTTCTGTGCTCTCTGTTCCCACCAGGCGAGTCTCTGAGACAGAAGCCGGTCCCAGTGTCCGCCCTTCCCCTCTGCACACAGGAGCTTCTGTGAGACTGTCTGTGCAGCCTCAGCCCAGCCCCCATATTCAGGCACGCACTGCCCAACCGAAGGCGGTGAAGAAGGGCTGCGTCGAGTGTAGACCTGGTGGGGCTGTGAGTGGTGATAAAATCCACCACACTCGTGAACTCCTGACTTGGTGCCTGGGTTCTCCGCCGGCTGTCAACAGAGGCCGCCAGGGGGCGCTCGCCTGGATGTGGCTGCGGCCGCGATGTAGTCTGGGAAGTCCACACCTGCCCAGCAGGTGTCTCTGCCCAGAGCAAACAGGGGGCCGGGAGCCCCGGGCCTTGGAGATAAGACCTGCCCAGGATATATCCGAGCGCAGGTCGGGGTGCAGAGGTGCGCAGGGTACCCGGGACGGTGGCACTGGACGCGCCCAGAGGGCAGCGAGAGAGCGTCCAAGGCCTCGCAGAGCGGCCATGGACCCTGGCGGGGCAGCAGGTGAGCATTCATCCTCCTGCAGCCCCTGGCGATGTCCCTTGAGTACGACAGAAGGTCCTCCATTTTACGGATGGGAAAGTTAAGGCCCAAAAGGGCGGCCCACTAGAATCCGGGATTCCTGGGACCCCTTCTCCCTCCCGAACTGCCCGGCTCTCTGATTGCTACTAGGAGTCACTAATCCTCTTTTCCTTCCATTGCCTATCCTACCCGCTGGGTTGAGGCAGTTTAGCCATTTTTCTGTTGCCCTTTCACACAGAGAGGGAGCCAGCCGCCCCTAACCCACCGCAGCCCCGCCCCGCCCCCCGGTTCCGTGAATGAGCCTATTCTGAGTAAGGCCCTGCCTGCCGCTCGCCCCAGGCAGGCTTCCTGTCCAGGATTTTTCTCCCCCTTCTCCTTCCACCGTAGGAGAGGAACAAAAATCCCTCTGGCAGGGCCTGTCGTGGGAGGGTGACTAAGCCAGATGTGCCAGCAGCTGGTGGAGGTGGACAGGCACCAAATGCCTTCTCTACCTGGGCCACGTCCAGGACTGGCACCCTGGTGTAGCATATGGATTAAAGGTGCAAGGGGCCTTTGCCACTCCTTTATCCCTTCTTACTGGCAAAAGCCACTGGGCCCCCTAATCTTGATTAAGGTCCCCCTTATCCTGTTCTTGCCCTAAATCAATATCCACTTGGTTCCCTGCTCCATCCCGGGAATCCTAGAAAGTTCATAGATGAACTTCACCACCTTTCCAACACTTTGAGTTTACAGAAGGAGCCAGGTCCAGAGTGGGTAATGGGTCTTCACTCAAGGGGGTGGCCTGGGCTGACACTCGAGCCAAGGATTCTACCGAAGTTAATCCTTGGTTTAAAGAGAAAGTTCGCAGACGCCCTTCGGGTAGGCAAATTAGACTGAAAGTGGGGGCAGGGAGGGCTGTGCGTAATTATTCAAGAGTTGGCCCAAGAAGGAACACCTTGGGAATGTGACTGGGGCCTGGAAAAAGGTTAGGGAAGGAGCCCCATTTTTGTCAGGGGATCGATTTGGAAAGGACCCCACAGAAGAGGAAAAGGGCACTGCCAGTCAGTTGAGGCCACCAGAGGCGTTGCTTCTGCAGTAAATAGATCTCCGATGGGGCTTGTCGCCTGCCCACCTGCAGATTCCTCAACGCCCCCGGGCCCTTTGACTCACCTGAGCCTGCAGGACAGCTCGGAGGCACGACTGCAGAGCGGAGCAGACGGGCGGAGCCTCCCGGGCAGTTGGACCAGGTAACGGCGTGGGCAGCGCGCCCTAGGTGGGGACTGCCAGGCAGCTGGAGCGAGCAGAGGCGGCGGCCGCATTTAACCCAGCTCTGGCGATGGGGAGGGGGAGCGCGGTCCGCGACCCCTCCCACTGGTGGGGAGCGATTCCCGCTTCCTCCGAGGACTGGGGCGGAGCAAGCGCGGCGCCCCCAGCTCCTGCCACCCTTGGAACTGCAGACCGCGAGTTGCGGGGCCAGAATCCGGCTATAGCGAGAGAAGGGCGGCGACACTGCCCCTGAGGAGAGCCTCAAGAGGCGGGGCAGTCCTGCTCGGGCTGCCCACAGGGCCTGGCCGGGCTTTCGAGCGCGCGCCTGACTCTTACCCTCTGATGTCGCCTCCAGGAGGGAGGAGAGGCTGGGATTCCAGTCCTGCCAAAAGTGTATAGGGCTTCAAAGAACGGGGGTGGGGGGGTGGGGGGGGTCATAGCTTTCCTCGGGCTTCAACCTACTAATGCCGCAAATCTCTGCCACAAGTCCTCCTTTACACGGTCTCTGACACTGTGCAACCTTTGTGCACTTCCACTTTACCCGTCAAAACCCCCCGGCTGAGAAGTCACCAGATCTAGAGACCCTGACCAATGTAATGATCCCCTGTAATCAAAGAAAGCCCACTCTTTGCCAGGCATGGTAGCACGCACCTGTAATCCCAGCACTCAGGAAGCTGAGGCAGGAGGTCAGCCTGAGCTACGTAGTGGGTTCAAGGTCAGCATGAAGTACATAGCAAGACCCTGTCTTTTAAAAAAGAAAGAAAAAGAACAAAAGAAAGCCCACCCAGCTACAGGCCCCTTCTCCTGGGAGAAAGGAAGGAATGTTGCTTTGGCCCAGGAAAAACTCAGATATCCCCCATCCATGGGACTTGGCTTAGGGATCCTTTCATGTCTGCAGGCCTCTGCCCACAGGAGGTGAGGGTCCCCTGGGCCTGAATCCAGCGAAGGCTGTTTCCCCTCCACATTCCCCTAGAACCAGGAAGTTTAACTATCAGTTCTGCATACCCTGTCTCCATCCCTGGGCCAACACAGGTGCAGCCTTTATATCACCACTGTGTCTCCTTACTGTGCAGACTGCATGGGCAGAAAGCCAGACCCAGAGAATGGCACCTGGGTGGTCCTGGTGGGCTCTGTGCAGGCTTCACTGAACACCTCAGAGCCCAAATATTTAGTCTTCTCCTTGGCCTAACATAGGCAGAATGTAGAGCTGCCCCTTCCTTTGCTTCCTTTCACCCAACCTGAGCCCAGGGCTCTCTGCAACCTCAACCCTTGACTCACCCTGCTGCTGCCTGCCCCATGCCCAGCTCCACCCCAGAGTGCACTGCCGCACTGAGGGAAGGCGTGCGAAGCTGCCTGCAGCAACGGTGCGAGCAGACTGTGCGGATCCTGCACGCCAAGGTGGCCCAGAAATCTTACGGAAATGAGAAGAGGTAGGTGCCTCAGCATTGCCTCCCAGGTCTCTCCTACCTTTAGCCCCATGTATCCATCTGCCCTCCTCTTCGGAGGCCTCAGAATTGAGACCTCAGCTATTGTCTGACCAGGCAGGGGACCGGTTCCTCAGTCTCCCCCCTCCCCCAGTCCCTACTTTGGTCCTTTGCAGTAACTCCTTATGGTTCTCTTGTCATCATTCACTCCCTCGTCCATTATTCATTCATTCAGCTATTTACCAGGTGCTTATCATGTGCTAGGTTCTGTGGTCACTGCTGGACACTGGATGTGCAGACTGATACAGTCCCTGCTCTCATGGCATTTTTACACTAATGTGGATGAGACAGACAGTAAAGTCCTCACATATCAGCAAAAGAGATATTTTCAGAGTTTGATGAGAGCTGGAAGGAAAGAGAACAGGGTAATGTGATATAAGCCAGAAAGGTGGGATACTTTAGCTTGATAGGTCAAGGAGGTCAAAGAGCCTTTTTAGAAGTGACATCTGAACTGAGACTTGAGAGCTGAGAATGTAACTCAGTGGAAAAGCAAATGCTTTGAACTGAGACTTCAATGGTAGATGGAGCCAGACATAAAAAAAAAAAAAAAAAATCTAGGGCAAGGGTGTCCAACTAGAAAGGACCAAAAAAATGCAAAGACTTTGACCTGAACCAGCTAGGCCTGTTTAGTTGTAAAAGAAGTAAATGTGACTGGAATTAGAGGAGGAGAAACAAGAAATAAGAAATAAACTGGAGAGTTAAATATATGAAGACCCAGAATTTTAAACTGCTGAAGAATGTCAAGAAGAGACATAAAGCGATTTGACTCATGCTTTTAAAAAACACTCTGGCTGCTTTGCGAAAAACAAATTAGAAATTGGTGGAGTAGCCACGGGGAGACCCACTGAAAGGTTGGTACAGTTGTAAAAGTAACGATTAGGCCAGGTAGTGGCACAGGTCTGTAATCCCAGCTACTTGGGAGACTGAGGTAGAAGGATCGAAAGTTCAAGGCCAGCCTGGGCAATTTAATGAGAGCCGATCTCAAAATAAATAAAAAGGGTTGCAGCTGTAGCTTAGAGTTGAGCGACCCTAGGTTCAATCCCCAATAACACACACGCTCCCGCGCAGGAGCACTAGGAAGAAGTGGTTACACAACCAAGGGATTCCAGATATGTTCTGAAGGTGGAGTAGACAGGACTTACTGATGAGTTTAATGAGAGAAGTCTAAAAAAATGAAAGTTTGGATGTTACTGGGGTTCACAGTCATGGAGCTATCTAGAAGCCAGAGGGAGAGGTAGTGTGGACTTCACGCTAACCTCGAGAAGCTTGCGAGACAGTCAAGAGGCAGTGGACATTGGAACCCAGCCCTCGCGTGTCTCCGCAGGTTCTTCTGCCCCCCACCCTGTGTCTACCTCACCGGTCCCGGATGGAGGGTGAAGCCAGCGCAGGGCCAAGGTGAGGCAGCTCTCAGGCCTGCAGGCCGTCGACGTATGTTGGGGGGACCCGGGGGCAGGCAGGGTGGCTGGCGGGCTCAGTCTCGCTGCGCCCTCTGGCGGCGGGCGCTCAGCTTGCTCGGCACCTGAGTTTCGGCCTCCCTGGAGCCAGCCCGCGCCCCTTTGCAGCCCACCAGGCAGGGGAGACCGGGGTCACCGTCTGCGGTTACATGGGGCTGGATGGCGCGTCTGGCAGCGCTGTCGAGACGCAGAAGCTGAATTTCGAGGAGCAGCCGGACTCTAGGGTGAGAAAGCATGAGTGAAGGCCCGATTCCTGCTCCCGTCCCTGCCTCTTCCTTGGAGAAGAGGGCTCCTTCAGTCCCCTCTGGAAGTCTAGAGACAGCGGCGAGGCCGGGAGGCCAGGGTCTGCCTTGAGGCTGAGCCCTAGGACCAGGCTCGCGGGAGCTTCTCGTCCCTCCGATGGGCGGAGGTTGGGGAGGCTGGGTCGCCAGCGAGCTGAGGCCTGGGATGAGACGGCCGCATCCCCGCGAGCCCGCTAGGAATTCGGTTGTGCCAAGACCCTGTACATCTCGGACGCGGACAAGAGGAAGCATTTCCGACTGGTGCTCCGCCTCGTGCTGCGAGGGGGCCAGGAGCTGGGCACCTTCCACAGCCGCCTCATCAAGGTCATCTCGAAGCCCTCGCAGAAAAAGCAGTCGCTGAAAAACACGGATCGTGAGCTGGGGCTGGGCGAACGCAGGACCCGGCGGGCGGGGCGGGGCGGGGCCGTTTAAACCCTGAGCCGGAGCCTAGGGGTGGGGTCGGAGTGAGAGGCGGAGTCTGAACCCAGAGAGGGCGGGTCTGAGTGGGTGCTACTGGACACGCGAGAGGGGAGCATAAGCCGGGAAAGGGGACGCAGAGACTGGGTGGTGGAGCGAGGGGGCTAAACTGGAGATGATAAAGGGGGATTGGGTAGGAGTGAGGCTCAGTGGTAAAACAAGGGCTTAGCAGACGTGGTGCCCTGCATTCAATCCCCAGTTCCAGGAAACAAAAGTGACCCTAAAGAGGCAGAGGGAATTCAGTTTAAAATATATACAGAGTCCTTGTTGTCTGCCTGGCTCCGTGCTAGGGGCTGGAGTTCCATAAAATAAGAGCAGGACCTAGCATGTAACTCAGTAGCAGAGCACCTGCTTTAGCTTGCATGAGGCCCTGGGTTCCCCAGCATCACTCTAGTAACAGCAATAATAATAATAATAATAGTAATAAATAATGCTGCCAGACACGATGGCGTATGCCTGTATTGCAGCACTTAGGAGGCTGAGGCCGGAGGGTTGCCATAAAGTTCAAGGCCAGCCTGGACTACATGACCAAGGCCAGCCAAGACTGTGTCTCAAAATAGATAAATAAATAAATAAATAAATAAATAAATAAAAGTCGATGTCTGTTCTACAGGAAGATATAACCTATCAGGGAAGACATACATTGCAGATCAAAGAGGTCATTTGAGATAAGTACTATTCCGGATGTCAAGTGGACATTCCTGGGGGAGGAGGGCTCAGGAGCAATGTCAACACCACCAGTCCATCACTAGAAGGTAAGGAAAGGACTTTCTTAGGGGTCAGCCCCTGCGAGGTAGGTAGTATCACTGTCCCTATGTGGTAGATGGGGAAAATGAAATTCAGAATATTCATTCATGTAAGAAACAGTGGGACCTATCACATTCCAGGTGACTTGCCCACCTGGGATATAGCTGAGCCAGGAAATTACCCTGAGTCAATGTCACTCCAGAGCCTGGCTCCTATTCTGTACCACACTTACTTTATTTTTTGAGACAGGGTCTTGCTGTGTAGTTCAGGCTGGGTTTGAACTCACTATGCAGCTAGGCTGGCCTCAAACTCACAGCAATCCTCTTGCCTTAGCTTCCTGAGTGCTGGAATTATAGGCGTGAGCCACCGCACCTGGCCACACTTTCTACCTGTTGCAAAACCTGTGGACAGTCCCAGATCCGAAGAGTATTCTGGCTGGCCCTTGGTATCAGGGAAGGACCAGGCAGGAGTAGTGGCAGAATGTGATGGTTCAGCACATATTTTGGAGCCCAGTGTTTGAATCCTGCTCTACAACTTGGTAGCTGTGTGATGTTTAGAAGGTTGCATTTTTTTTTTGGTCCTCCCCCCCCCCCTGCCCAGTACTGGAAATTGAACCCAGGGACTTTGCACTGAGCTATATCTCCACCTCTTTTTATTTTTTATTTAGAGACAAGATCTTGCTAAGTCACTAAGTTGCCCAGTCTGGGCTTCAACTTGCAATCCTCCTGCCTCAGCCTCCCAGAATACTAGTATTACAAGTGTGCACCACCATGCCTGGCTCAGGTTGCTCTCTTAAGTGGAAATAGTATTGTCTACCTTATAGGGTTGTTGAGAGAATTAAAGGAGCAAACACACATAAAGCATTTAGAAAAGCACTTGGCACACAGTAAGCGCTAGCTAGTATTCAGTGGAGGGAGACTTGGAGTAAGTATAAATGAGCACCTACAGTATGTCCAGCACTGTGAGAGAAGAGAGGACAGTGATCCCCGCCATTGCCTTCTCCCTAAGTGGCCAAAGTACAATAAGAAAGTAAAGCAGTGGCTTTGAGTACATGATATTTGAGGCCAGAAGAGATAAAAGATAAGCTCGTAAAATCGTGCACAGCTGTTTCACACCACATGGCCTTTGCTAGAGCATCCCTGAGCAACTCCTACCTGCTTCCTGATCCCCCTCTGAGAGTGCAACTTCTTCCAAGAAGACCTCCTTACCTCAGCCCTCACCACATCAAATTGGCGTTGTAGATTTATGTACTTGAAACTGCAATCTCTTCCAGAGCAAGGTGGGCCTAACTCAGACTTTGGTACTCAGTGCCCAGAGCCATACCTGTCCCAAAGTAGCTCAAGCAGCATTAAGTAGCAGGTGAGGCACAGAAGCAGGACAACAGCTGCACTAGATAAACAGCTGTGAGCTATGAGCATCCAGCTTGTCCGTATAAGCCAGGCTGGTGCATGGCACAGAGGATTCGAGATTGTCGGGGAGCCCCAGTGTTCCAAGCCAGGGCCCTGATTGCTCCTCCTCCCACAGTGTGCATATCATCAGGCTCTAAGGTCTCCCTCTTCAACCGCCTGCGCTCCCAGACAGTGTCCACTCGCTACCTCTCCGTGGAGGACGGGGCCTTTGTGGCCAGTGCAAGACGGTGGGCTGCCTTCACGCTCCACCTTGGTAATGACCCCCGCAGGCACGGTGGACCACGGCACGCGTGTCAGCCTGCTTACTCCTCTCCCCAGCTCCTCAAGAAAGGTCAACTCACCCCTGCAGCTGAGCTCATAGACAAAGATTCACCCACAATCCCAGCAAGAAAGCGACAGATACAGCTATTCTCATCCCAGTGTCACTGCGCTTTCCCCTCACACTGAGCAGCTGCCCCAGGAGGCAGACATCTGTGAGCATGGTCACAAAAGACACCCCCTCCCCATTAGAAGCCCTAGTGCTTCCCTGAGGGCTGACCTTTCCCACAAGGCCTACTCACTATGTGAGGTGGAGACAAAGGTAAGAAGGCAGGGTTCAGGGCAGAAGATGGGGCTCCTAAAATCTTCATCTCTTTCTTTCTTTCGCCCCAGCTGATGAACACTGTTCCCAAGGGGACTTCCCACCTCGAGAGGGCTACGTCCGATATGGCTCCCTTGTGCAACTTGTC
The DNA here is from genome assembly GCA_004363535.1 of Dasyprocta punctata. Classification (NCBI taxonomy): domain Eukaryota; kingdom Metazoa; phylum Chordata; class Mammalia; order Rodentia; family Dasyproctidae; genus Dasyprocta; species Dasyprocta punctata. The sequence goes on from RJWM01010698.1 coordinate 45,040, forward strand.
TGTACGATCACAGGCATCACACTACCTCCTATGGTATGAAGAGGGACAGTGCACCTGTGGGGGTACCCCTAGATCCCTGCAAAGGGTGTGACCTATATACACAGGGCTGAAAGGTGAGGCCCCCCAAGCCTGAAGACACTTGTTCTTGCTCTGGGGATACCTGGTGCTTTCTAGGAATCTTCCTGTGCCCACATGGCTATCAAAGTAGCTGAGACTGGCTGGGAAGGCGGCTTCTGGGCACCTAGGCACCTTAGCACTGTGCTTCCTACCACTCTTCTATTGCAGATCATCCGCAAAGTAGCCAAACAGTGTGCACTCCTCGACGTGGACGAGCCTATCTCCCAGCTGCACAAGTGCGCCTTCCAATTTCCAGGTGGCCCCCCAGGAGGGGCTGGTAGCTATTTATGCCTTGCCACAGAGAAGGTGGTGCAATTTCAGGTAAGCAGGGTCCACCAGCACCAAGCATCCCAGAAAGGGAGAAGGAAGAGAGCCACAGAATGTAAGACCATTGCCATGGTGATTGCTGCTGACTGTGGGAGGTCAGAATCGTGGACTATTGGGACAGAAATGTAGAATGTAGAAAGTAATAAGTGTCATTATTAAGCAATGTTCATAGAATAGAATCATAGGCTGTTGGGATCTACAGTTGTAGAATGCAAATAAAAACTGGAATGAGTAATAGTTTTGAGTATTGTTGACAAAAGACCATTAGAATGATAGAACATTGAGGCATAGAATTATAAAATGTGGAAGATAAGAATTATTATTAAGCAAGCTAACTGTCAAAAGAATACAATTAAGAATATTAGGTGATAAAAAAATAAATAAAAAAAAGAATATTAGGTGATAGAATCATAAAATGTAGAAAACAACAATTATTATTATTATTATTATCATTGAGCAATATTCCTTCTCAAATAATACTTAAGCTGTAGAAAGGTGGGCAAAGAATTGCACAATTTTTAAAAAATTAAATTCTAGAAACCTAAGAAAAGAAGGCCATTAGAAACCACATGGGCTGGGGCAGGGGCACACCTTGTAATTCCAACTACTTAGGAGCCTGAGGCAAGTTGAAGTCCAGCTTGGGTAAAGAAGTTAAATGTTGCAAAAAGGGCTAGGGTTACACCTCAGTGGGTGGCCTTGTATTCAATCACCAGCACCAAGTGGGGAAAGAAAGAGAAAGAGGGAGGAGAAGAGGAAGGGAAAAAGCAAGCCGCAGGTCCAGTGAGCTTATTCAGCTCTCGGTGAGAGAATTTAAGCGTCTGGTTCAAGTTCTGTCGCAGGGATATCACAGAGGCTAAGACCAAAACTCGTTTGGGTCTGATGAGGAAGCCCAGGCTCTGTGTAGCTGGTGCCCACCACGGAAGCCTCAGCCCCACCCTCAGATCCTCTTCCAGGCCTCTCCCTGTCCCAAGGAGGCGAATAGGACGCTGCTCAACGACAGCTCCTGCTGGACCATTATCGGCACCGAGTCCGCGGAGTTCTCCTTCAGCACCAGTCTGGCGTGCACGCGGGAGCCGGTCACGCCCGTGCCTCTCATCTGCACCCTAGAGGTGAACCGGCCGCTGGGGGGCGCTGACGGGCAGGGAGCGCGGTGGTGAGGGGCGAGGTGCCGGCGAGGGAGGGCAGCCCGCTGCCTCCCCATCCCCCTTCCCCACCCCACCTGGTGCCACCCTCCCCCAGCTGAGCGGCGGGGGCGACGTGGCAACGCTGGAGCTGCACGGGGAGAACTTCCACGCGGGGCTCAAGGTGTGGTTCGGGGACGTGGAGGCAGAGACCATGTACAGGTAGGGGCTGCAGGAGGCAACCTGAGGTTGCCGGGGAGCAGGGGACGAGTCGCGAGAGTCACTGCAGCTCGAACCTCCACGCCCCACCCCAGGAGCCCGCGGTCCCTAGTGTGCGTGGTGCCCGACGTGGCGGCTTTCGGCAGCGACTGGCGCTGGCTGCGCGCTCCCATCACGGTGCCGCTGAGCCTGCTGCGCGCCGACGGGCTCTTCTATCCCAGCGCCTTCTCCTTCACCTACACCCCGGAATACAGCGTCAGGCCGGGTCCGCCCAGCGCCCCGAAGCCCGCTGATGATGCAGACGCGCTCCTCGAGAGCATCCACCACGAGTTCACACGAACCAACTTCCACCTTTTCATCCAGACTTAAGAGCTGCCTGGTGCGCCCGGGCCAGCGGGAGGGGACGGCTTCCGTGGGCGCCCCTCCCTTGTGAAAGGGCAGAAGGAGGCTCAGCATAGAAACCTCGTCTTTCACGGGGCTTAAGAAGACACAATCTTACCTGCCTGGCAAGCGTAAGGTCGTGAGTTCGATCCCCGGTACAAAAACAAAAACAAACAAGCAAACAAAAACACAACCAGAGAGACACACTGTGTTCATTATGTGTGTGGTTCTCCTGGTCCACTTCATCTCACTCTGTCTCTCAATCATTCAATCAACTGAACTCTGCCCTGGTAACTTCTCTGTGGGTCTGTGTGTTCCTGTCCCTCCATCTATTTTCTAGTTCTCCCTGCCTTTTGTACAATATCGCACACTCCAAGAAACCAAACCTGGGGTATTTGTCCTCCAGGGACCAATATCCCCACTTGAAGATAAAATCTGTCGTTTTGAAAGGCCAGGCAGAAGAGAAGCATGGCCAGCACACCCTTGAGCACCACCGAGTCCCACCCTGCCCTAGGTCTCCCCTGGAACACTGGACTCTCCTGGACTCCTGCCTGGAGCACCAGCTGGAGACCTGTACTCCCTAGGACTGGAGTTAGTGCAGTGACCTTGCCTGGACAGCGTTGGTGGCTGCGAAGGTGCCTGGGACAGTGGTCTGGTTTTGCCAGACCCAGTAGGGTGTAGTCCTGAGGATCAGGGATTGCTCTGCTGTGCTAGAATCAACTACTGTGCAAGCCACAGTCTGATGGAGCCAAGAGCCTATCTTTTTGATCCTCTCTAGAGGGACAACAAGGCTCAGAGGCAACTGGCATCCCTGAGGCCCCCTCCCTGACCCAGAAACCACCTGTCAACTCTGGTAACTAGTTATCTTACTAGTTGTTTCCTATCCCAAGCAAGAATGCACCATAAGCCCAGAGACAAACATGGGAGCTCTACAGAACAAAGGTCCTATGAGAATCCAGGCAGAACTCTTGGGGTAACTGGGCAATAACACATCTGAAAGAAGGGTTCCCCTGCTTGGAGTCAGCAGACTGAATCACAATCTATCCCTGATGGGCCTGCCTACATTGTGCCTACTTTGTGCTTTCCAGGGAAAAAGGAAAGATAAATAAACATCAGACAGGCTCCTTGATTGATCTGTGGGAATCAAGGACACAGATATCATGGGTTCCAGTTACCTGTACCAGCCCTGGTGGTGGTGGCTGATGGAGCAAACTGGTCTGAAATGTGGGCTTAGGGTTCAAGCCTCTGAGCCCTTCTCTGACCTCTGAGGAAGAGCTCACTTCCTGTGAAATGCCTTCCCCAGAAGTGGAAAGTCCCATAAGATTTCAGAAGCAGCTAGGAAAACAAAAAAAACAAAACACCAGGCCACGTTTCCCAACAGCACTTACTCTTTAGACTCCCCAGTCTTGGCAGGCTGAACCCCACAATGAGCAGCAGAGGAGATGTTTGCTTAAAGCCCATGTGGCCCATGGTGAATCCTGGCTGAGGAATGGTGGGAACATACTGAATGGGAAATCCCCCAAATGAGTCCCTGCCTCAGGAGGGTTTGTGTCACTGCCCCATGGAGCGACTGAAGCAGGAAGGAAGCTAAGAGAAGTGTCGTAGTGCACCGCATGGGCAGCTGGCTTCAAGAGCTTTGCAGTTCTGTCTTCCTCACTGCTCTCAGGTGTCATTATAACCCTGGATGCCACCTGGATGCCCACCTGGAAGTCTGTGACCCCCAAAGCTCCAGCCCTACCCTGTCTCCTGAGTTCTGGCTGCTGGGTCTGTCCCTGGAGATCCTCCTCACTCCTGTCTAATCAGCTAATCTCAAACTCCCTTCCCTCTCCAAATAACTTTGTGGTTCTGGACCTTCTGTCTCCTTCCCCCGCAAGACTGCCACCAACGCCCGAGGACTCTACCTCTCCTTCCACACTAAAATATGCTTCTTTTTCTCCCTCCATTACTATGCTTCCTCCAGCCCCCAGCTCAGATGTCACCTCCTCCAAAACTGTCCCAAGTACCCCAGGTAGGGCCCACTATATAATTTGTGGGGCCTAGTGCAAAATGAAAATATATGACTCCTATTCAAATAATTTTCAGACAAGACAAGAGATGATGAAATCACGTGCAAAGCCTTTCTCAATACAGGCCAACATCCCTAAAGCTGGCCCTGATGCCAGACTTCTGTCTTGTATTCCATCATGTTACTTACTGCCTTGAGTCAAAGAGCTTTATGTACATGTCCATTATCCCCTCTAGATTGTGAGCTTCATGTGGAAAGGAGATTTATCTCTGTGTGTCCTGGAGAACCTATTGCAGGGTCTTGCACATTGAGTTTGTTCTCATTAAATACTATAACAAATTGTATTGCAACTGAATTGGCCGATAATTTGGATAGTGCACGTGCAAAGTGTAACCGCCAGGTGGCACTGTTACCTCTCTCAAGCATTGAGTGGTTTTGGGTTTTGTTTTGTTTTAATAGAAGCTGTTGGGGTCCTTAATAAGCTGAACTTTTTCCTGTTCTTGGGATTCTTGGGCTTTTATACACACAGTTCTGAATACTGTACTTCCGCGGAATTTCCAAACACTTGAAAACCTGTTTGGGTATTTAGTCTTTTTCATATTAGAATCAGCTACCAAACTGTAAAAATTAGCTATCCAGGCCACACCACAGATCAATTGGATTGAAATCTCTGGGCGGGCGGGAAGCCTGAGCATCTGTGCTGCTGGCAGACTCTCCAATGTGACCCCTGTCAGCAGCCAGGCTTGAAAATCATTGCTCCAGTCCACATTTCCTTTTTTCTTTCTTTTTTTTTTAACTTTTGATTGATTGATTGATTGATTGATTGATTGATTGAGATAGGTCTCCTTGTGCAGTTCAGGCTGGCCTTCAACTCACTATGTAGCCCAGGCTGGTCTTGAACTCAAAGTGATCTTCTTGCCTCAGCCTCCTGAGCGCTGGGATTACAGGTATGTGCCACGACAGCCAGCCTCCTGTTTTACAGATGGGGACACTGAGGCTCTAAGCAAAGAGGTCAGGGTCGCAGCAGGTTGTTGGCAGAGCCTGTTCTTGATTGAAATTCTGCACACCTGACACAAAGTAATGAGCATCAGACTAAAAGTTCTATTCCCAAATCTTCCCTTTTACTGTCTTGGGCTTCTGGAGAGCACAGGGAACAAACTGGTGTCCTGGCTTAAGGAATGACCTTGGAGGGTTTTGGGTTGTGTGTGTGTGTGTGTGTGTGTGTGTGTGTGTGTGTGTGTGTGCATGAAGAGAGGTTTTCTGCAAATAGAAACCAGTTATAACTGAGGTGTGGGTAAAATTTCTCAGACATCTTCCTCCCTGGGGAAGACGCAGACTTCGAGGACATGGACTGTAAAGATGACAAGGGGGAGAGGAAGTGAATTTACAAGAAGTGAAACCAGTGAGACGCCTACGAGCTCCTGGCAAGAGCCAGCCCTGAGCACTCACACAAACACATAAAAAGGTGCCCTAGTCAGAGTTGGCTGCCTCCAGGTTCCAAGGGACAGAGGCAGGGCACCGGTGGTATAATAACACCTTCAGTGGGTAAGGTGGTAAATGCCTGGCATCGCTGGCTGTTTGCCACGGCATGCAGCAGGTTGAGGGTGCAGGCCAAGTTCTCAGGCACTCACCCTGGTTAAAAGGTTCTGGAGTGGGGCCCATCTCACCAAACTCATCCTCAAGCCCTGTCCGATCTGAAGCATGCCCTGGCCAGCCCTGGCTGGTGTCTCTACATGCACCATTAGCACCTCTTCCCGGGGAGGAATAACATGGTTTTAGTCTTGGTTTGTTGGGCATACGTATACTACATCCACTCATGGATTCACACTGGGGACCGGACCCAGGACCTTCACACTGAGACACAGCCATGGCCCTTATTTTCTTATTTTGAGACAGAGCCTCACTAAGGCACTAAGTTGCTGGGCTCCAACTTAGGATCCTCCTGCCTCAACCTCCCAGAGTGCTGGGATTACAGGTGTGCACCACCACATCCAGCCCATTTGTATATATTTATGTTTATATTCCCTTCTCCCACTCCTAACCCATGTGTTATTTTCAGAGGGACCTTCTTAAAGTGAAGGAATGTAGCCTAGTGGTGGCATTTTTAGTCAACAAAACCGTGTGTGCTAGTCAGGGAAACTCAAGTCACTTCCCCTCTGGGTGCCTCAGTTTCTACTTCTGTAAGTGGGAATAATAGTATTTGTTTCATAAAATGTTATAAAGTTAAATAATCAATGTATGTAAAGAACTATCAACAGCACCTGGCCCACAGGAACCAGTTTCTGAGACAGTCTCCCTGCTTAGTTTAGGCTGACCTTGAACTTGCTACGTAACCCAGGCTGATCTGGAACTCACAGTGATCCTCCTGCCTCAGCCTCTCCAGTGCTGAAATTACAGGTATGTGCCACCACGCCTGGCCCAGAAGTACTTTTCAGTGATCCATATACTGCTCTCTTCTTCCATTTAACAAATAGGGCAACTGATGGTTCAGAGGAGGAACAGTGACTTTTCTATATTAGTAAAGTAAATGACTTTCCCGTATTAGTTTCTGTGTTACATAATGGATCACCTCAAAAGTAGCAGGTTACAACAACACGGACTTATTGTCCCCAAGTGTCCATGGATCCAAGCATAGTGTAGCTGTCTGCTCAGGGTCTCCCAAGCCTGCACTCAAAGTGCCAGGCAGGACAACCATCCGTGGTACCTTGCTTCTCTAAGGCCAACTAATTGAATCAGGCCCACCCAAGATAGTCTCCCTTTTTGCTACAAAAAAAAAAAAATCAATTTGGGACACTAAATACATCTGAAAAATCTCCTCAACTTTGCTATCTAATAAAATCTAATTATAAACTTACAGGTATCCTATCATTGACAGGACCTGCCCACACTCAAGGGGAGAGAATTATACATGGTATATACACTTGGCAGAGGCTAGAGGGTCTTGGGAATCCTCTCATAATTCTGCCTACTCCCAAAAACCATGTATCAAATTATTAGCAGGGAGACATTTGGCTTGTAGGCCCTTTGTGGTCCCTGTGCAGGAAATGACTCATGTAGGGATCAGTGCCTCTGTGGCTCAGATTGGCGGATCATTTACAAAAATGCCGAGTGTGGTGGCGCATGCCTTTAATCCCAGCACACGGGAGGCTGAGGTAGGCGGAGTGTTGTGAGTTCAAGGCCGGCTTGGGCTACAACATGTGCGCAAGGCCGGCCTGATCTACATAGTGTGACCCTGTCTCAAAAAACTGGGGTGGGAAGTTTGGCTCAGTGGCTTAAGTGCCTGCCTGGCAGGTGCAAGGTTGTGAGTTCGATCTCCAGTGCCAAAAAAAAAAAAAAAAAAAAAAAAAAAAAGGCCCACTATTATTGTCTAGAATCCACTTAGGATTCCACGTTCAATTCTCAGAAATAATATTGTACTGGTCAGTTAGCTCTGCAGATAAAGTAACCCCAGTCAGGTGTTGACCAGTCATGGGGCCATGATCACAATCTTTACAATAGCTTCCAATGACTCTGGCCTCCCGGTACGCCTCCCTTTGCGTAATTGACTCTCACGATGAATAGAGCTGACTTGTGTGGCCAGTAAGATATTACAGGAACTGGGCATGGTGAAGTACACTTGTAATTCTAGCACTCTGGGAGACTGAGGCAAGAGGATCTCAAATTCAAGCCCACACTGGGCAACTTAGACTGTCTCAAAACTAAAAAAAAAAAAAAATTAAAGAGGGGTGGGGATGTAGCTCAGTACAAAGGTCTGAATTCAATCTCCAGTACTGCCAGAAAAAAGATATTATTGAAAGGAGAATGTGTGCCTTCTAAAGCTAAGTCCTAAAAGGTATTGCAGTTTCCACCTGGCTCTTTTGGATCAATGACTGGGAGAAGCCAGCTGATGTGTCACGAGGAGACTCAGCCCTATATAAATCCACGAGGTGCAGAACGGAGGCCTCCGGCCAACAGCCAGCATCAAGTTGCAAGACATGTGAGTGCACCATCTCAGAAATGGATCCTCCAGCCCAATCAGGCCACAGATGGCTGCAATGCTGGCCAACATCTGGACTGCAACCTTATGAGCCCCAGAGCCGGAACCACCCAGTTAAGCTCATAGAAACTATGTGGGAAAATATTTAATGTCACTATAAGCCTTTGAGTTTGGGGATAATTTTATCCAGCAATAGATACAGATTTCTGGAACTAATACCTTATCCAAAAAATAGAACAGGCGAGGAGGGTGCCACTTACTGGGCATTTAACTGTGTGCCAGGTTCTGACCTTCCTCCCTACGGGTGCCAGATCACAAGCTAACAGCTGGTGGAAGATGAAATCCAACACAGACACCTCATCCCATTCTCAGACCAGCCAATACGGACATTTCTGGGACAGCATCCAGTCCAGTCGCCACTAGCCACCACAGTTATTGAGCTTAACTAATGCAGCTACGGATTTGAATTTTTTTAAATTTAAATTTAAATAGCCACCGTGGTTAGTAGCTACTACACTGGGAAGTGCTGATCTAACGGATATGAAGGCCTGGCTCAAGAAGTAACCACCCCAATTACAGGCCAGGAACCCAATCAAGCCTCCAAAGACTCAGAAAAGCAAAAGTATAGCAGGGCCTCAGGAGGGAGCTAAGCTAACAGGATCTGAGCAGCCCCCAGTGAAGAGACCCTGGGCAATAGAACACTAATAGGCAGGGCAGTTATGAGCAGACTCCAGTCTGACTGACTACCCACATTCAAATCTTCCCCCTACCACAGTAAGCTACATAGCTTTGGATAAGTAATTTAAGTTCTTAAATATAATTTTCCCACCTGTAAAATTGGCACTTACTTGGAGAATTGCGATGATTAATAGGTTCCGGTGGAAAGAATTGAGAATGGGCTCCTGGCACATGAATTGCATGGCTTGAGGGTTTACTATGACTACCAGCTCCTCTTGGCATCCTTCCCACCACCCCAGCAAAACAGTGGGTAACATGTTGCCAAGGAAAAACCACTAATGCCCAAGGACCTAGAATTAAAGCTCAACTGCACACCCAAGCTAAGGGCAGCTCAGTAACCCTTAATAAAAAAAGAATCTCACCTCCCCACAGGCCTGCTGTGAGGATCTGACAGTTTGCCAATGCTATGACAGTTTTTAGAGCCTGTCAACCATAGGCTAAGCAGGTAATGTGAGTGAAACAGGCAGAGGCTGCGGTGTGGCAAAGCTGCTGTCTAGAAGGCGTTCTGTCCCAGCAGAACACAATTACTGCCACACAAGCCGAGTTGCCAAATTGTGACTCTTCTCCCCCAAGAAAAGTGAGGAATCTGTATTTTTATGAGAAGCATCCTGATGTCTACAGATAGCAAATAACTTACAAGATTTTTATTAAACAAGGTACCGCCAAAATGAAATGCTAAAGCAAACATGCCACGCCATACTGGCCACCAGGATGCATGTTTTGACCTCCGTCCTTCATCCAGACCTGTCCCTGACTTCTTGCATTTCCATTTCTATGTCAGCTACCCCACCTGGAGAGATTTCCTCATGCTCCACTGAGTTCCAGAGGTGCAGACTGCATAGCGAATGACTTGTTGCAAACTTTAAAATGACAGAGGCAGGCTGTGCATGGTGGTGCACACCTGTAATCCCAGCACTCGGGAGGCTGAAGCAGGAGGATTGCCCTGAGTTCAAGGCCAGTATGGGCTATACAGAGTGTTCAAGGCCAGTCTGAACTACACATCGAGACCCTGTCTAAAAAACAAATAAATAATTAAAATGACAGAAGCGAGCAATCTAGAAAGTACCAGGTTTTATTATCTTTTTATCAAAAAAAAATCAGTAACAGACAACAGTATGAGAGGCAGCTACAGAAAAGTGCTCACTCCAACACAGCCTGAGGAAAAGGGCACCAGGGCCGGAAAAGAACCCAGGCAGCTGGGCACCTGGGTTGGGTAGCTGTTGGGAGCTAACAGCCAGTGGGAACAGCAAGGGAGAGGATTCCCCACCCCGCAGCCAGTGGGGTCAGAAGACCCAACTTACCCCAGATAAGCCACCCACCCTCTCCTAAGAGGAGGGGTCCCAGAGAGCAGACCCCAGCTGGAGACATCAGCCCCCACACCTGTCCTCTCCCTTGCCCAAAGGTGACAAAGGTCATCCCAGCCAAGCTGAGCTGTAACTTACTAAGCCAGTTTAGTTCTCTAGAGCGGTGCGTCCCCTAGGCGGAAATGTTCTGTCCACAGGGAGGATAAGAAACCGTGAGCCACATGTGGTAACAGCACTGGAAACGCAGTTCGTGCAACTGAGGAACAAACTTCTAACCTTACATGATTTGAACTGATCTAATTTAAACAGCCACATGTAGTTACTGTATTGATAGCACAGCCAGAGCGTGAAGAAGGCAAACCCAAGGACAGTGACAGCGAACCTTTCAGAGCTTTCAGTGACAGCAACAAACAGTCCGCCGTGGTACATGTGCCACAGGTTCGCCACCACTGCTCTAGGACCCCAGCGGGCCCCCAGCAGAAGGCAGAACAAGTGTTAAAATCATCTGCCTCCAATTATTCCAGCCCATCAGAAGGCACCAAGAACTGGGCAAGAAAAAGAGGCAAAAACCTACCCAGTCACACAGAAATTCACTCACTCAGTCACCCAGTCAACATGAAACTGGAAATATCATACTATATCCTGAAAAAATATATTTATCTATTTCTCTAGAACCAAGAGATAATAATAATATATTACAAGAAAACAGACAAAAATACCCCAAAATCCTCTACATTATATCTTGAGAGCTGCTACAAAACTATGTTTCAGCAAAAGCTACTTTCAGATAAATCAGCTTCAGAAAGGGCCAACATTATGAGCAGGGAAGTATCTTTTTAATGGGGAATGGGCTTAAAGAAAGAGAGCAAAGAAGGAAGAGAGGCCCTATCTGAAGTATAAATAGTAAAAAAAAAATAATAATAAAAATCATATCTCTGTCTCTTCTCTCATTTTCAAGAAACAAAAACAAAACAAAACAAAAATGTTAAATACAAACTTAGCAGGTGCCGTGGAAATGCATGAGAGTTAAGACTATCTCTGTATCTCCACGCTTGCGCAGAGACACTCTGCACAAAGGAATGAACCATTAAAAAAAAAAAACAGATTTACAAATGAGCTACAAATCCATTTCAGCATGAGCTTTTAGTACTTTTCCCCTCCCTCCCCATAAAAAAATTTTGATTTCCAAAAGTCACTCAAAACAGCCTAATGGCCCAAGACATACCAGAGTCCTATAGTGTGATCACAAGTACCTGTGGCTGGACACACCATAGGGTGCAGAGGGTTCCAGCTCCTTCTCCTGATTCCTGGCAGAGGGACAGGCTGGAAAGTGGGGGAGAAGGCAGCCAGGGCAGACCTCCAGCCAGGACTCACACACTGTCACACCTTCAGCCTTGGACACGGCATGTTCAGTACAGGCTCTAAACACCCTAGATTCTAAACTGGCAATTTTTTAAATGACCCAATCCATGGTTTGCCTTCAGAAAAGCCAAATTTAACCCCATTTTGCTACCAGGGCAACTCTAGCCCAAAGAATCAGGAAAAGATAGGCAGCACAATAGAAGATGATGTCGCTTCTGACACTGAAAAGGTGGCCAGAGCTGGAGACACTGATAGGTCAGTAAAAAGGTGCCCTCCCCTTACTTTAATGCCCACCATTCACAATCCTTTGGCTTCCCTCCCCACTAAAGTCCAAGCAGTGCCTGTGGGGAAACTTCATGCGTAGAACTCATTGGTGGGGGCTTTTTTGTAGATTGGTTTCTTGCCCAAGTCGTAGCTGCCTTCATCCTTCTTCTTCATGCGGTACACCAGCAGCAGGATCAGGAAAACAGCAAAAAGGATGCCCATGATGCCGCCCACAACCAGAGCTGGAGAGGAACAGAGAGGAAAGGTAAGTTTGAGACCTACTCAATGAGACCTGGGCTACATGCCCTCTTCCACCCATGAGTCAGTTCTCTTACAGCCAGATACCCTCACTGTCACTGCTGCCTGCACCAGGGAGACAGATGCCTCATGAAAGCATCCCTCGTGACATTAATTACGACAAGGGGGTCACAGGCACTATAAGTCATTGAAGACCACAGGGCTAACGTGGCAAAGCCGCTATTTCAACCTACATCTGCCTTGAGTCCAAAGTCCAGGCCCTCTCCAAATACCAGGCAGACTCGCTGGCAACAGCTTATTAGCAATAAGTCAGGAGCAAGAATAATGGCAGGCTACAGACATATCTGTTAGACATATCTGTCCTTACAACAGAGACGCTCTCCAGTTCTGTTTGCATCTGTACCTATCTAGGCCTATGTGTCTGCAGACTGGCATATACCTTCCACACACACACAGAACACAGCAGTGCCCGTGTATTATGTTATGATGTAGATAATCACACATGGTGAGGTACATTTTCATGTAGACACAGGCTGGTTTACATTCCCACCTCTCCCAACTACTGGCTGTGTGATTTGAAACAAGTTACTAGTCTCACTCATTGCAAAATGGAACAGTAGTACTTTTCTCATGCTTGTCCTAAAGACTAAATAATCTACCAGCCCAGTGCAGAACATAGGCTCAAGACTCATGAACGGTGAACCTCTGTGGCTTGTTCTGTCCCCAGCATGCTGAATGGGCCTGCACAACAGTGGGCGCTTAAGAAATGGCATTCACCTGACTCGCTGAGGAGCTCCTGGCTGGTGCCGGGCAGAGGTGGGCATCTGTTGTGTCCCCCACGCCAGGTGGCCTGAATGACTCATTCCTGTTTGTTAGGGGCAAGCATGGCTCGCGGAATCCTTTCTGTGGCAGATTGAATCCCCTAATTCGGTCTTACTCAGGCTAAGAAGATTAATTTTCCATCTCCACACATACTACAAATGTATGCACAGAATGGGGGGGAGTGGTACAGGGGAGCTCAGAAAGGTTCTTTTTTGGCTAAAATCCTATAAAAAGCATCAACAAAGTACCTCCCAGAGGTGCCAGAAAAATCCCACAGGATATCTGATGTCAGCCCCCTTTCTGTTCCTATCACTTCCGGCAACCCCTCTCCTCTGTCGTGCCTCAGTCTGTGCTGGGACTCCCCAGAGGGTCCAGGTCCATGCACAGGCTCGGAAGTTGACCCTGCTTCTGGGTCTAAAGGCCAGGTCCACTGCTTCCTAGCTTTGTGATGTGCGACACGTTATTTAGACTCCGTTTAAGGTTGCTATAGATAAACAGGACTCAAAAATCATATGGCATACAGCAAGCACTTCATAACACTCACAGGTGCGGAAAATGTACCTTCCCGTAAGGGTTTCACACTGACATAATGCTCAAATGGAAGAGAAAAGAAGCCCCGTGTGGTGGTGAATCCCTGTACTCCCAGCACTCTGGGAGGCTGAGGAAGCAGAATCAAATTTGAACCCACTCTGGACCCTGTCTCAAAATAAAAAGTTATAAAATGGATAGAGATGCAGATCAATGAAAAGATCCTGGGTTCAAACCTCAGTACCACAAAAAAAAAAAAAAAAAAAAAAAAAAAAAGAGAGGGAGGGAGGGAGAGAAAGAAAGAAAGAAGGGCTAACGTTGCTTTAGTTCTTCTCTTGCTATGAGATCCAAAGCCTGGGCCTCAGTCTCCCCATGGATTAGAAAGAGCAGCTCAGACTAGATCAGTGATCTTTAACTTTTTTCCTTAGAAGCAGCAGGAGAACCCTTAGTGCTAAAGCAAAACCTAATCAGCAGATTTAACCTGGTAAAGATAAAATCTGCAGCTGGCAGATCTAAACCATGCCAACTGAGAGTGAAACTGTGCGGTTGATGAAAGACAGGGGAGGATGGTTAAGTTAAAAAATACTTCCACATAAACACTGTGAAACCGCTGAGGCTAAGTGGTCTCGCAAGGCTCCTCTATTTCTGATGGCCCAACCTCCTTCACCCGCTAACAAAGTGAAGGGAAACTTAAAAAAAAAAAATTGGCTTAGGTACCAGGAGGCCAAAGTCAGAGCTGAGCTGGGCCCAGACACCTGGGGCTATCCTCCAAGGGTAGCTCACTGGCAAGATGCAGGCGCCATTCTCCATTTGTCCTTGATGGAAGTAGGACAGTGGCATGTGGCACAGGGCTCCTTTCCTCTACCTCGGGCCCCCTCAGAACTGATGGCTTAGCTGGGTCCCAGGAGACAGCAGTTGCCCAGCATGCTGGGGTGTGCACTCACTCATCCAGTTCATCCACCATGACCCTGAGCTACAGCCTGTAAAACTGTAGGAAGTTTCTGGGTGTGTTGGTTGCAGTCCCAGCATCTGGGAGGCTGAGGCAGGAGAGTGGCCACAAGTTCAAGGTCACCCTGAACTACATAAGGAGTTCACGGCCAGCCTGAACTACATAGTGAGATCCCATATCAAAAAATACAAACACCCCTCCCCACCAATAACAACCTCCAAAACATAGGAAGTCCTTTGCTTCCTCTCACAACCAGCTTTGGAGACCACACCTCCCCCTTAGGACTACAGAGAGGGGTCTGGGGACCTACCCCAGCTGATGATCCTGATATAGCCACTCCTAAACTCTCACTCTGGGACAGCACTTACTCATCATATCACCAGCACATCAGTCAAAAGCTCTGAACTGACACCAAATATTTAACCTCCCTAGGCCTCAGTGGCCTATTCTGTCACAAGGAGATACCCTGTGTCCCACCTACTGAGGGACAACAAAGATTCAATGACAGACAATCCTAGTAATCAGAAAGGCTCTTTACAGCCTGGAAAATAATTTCCATTACACCAACTCAAGGAGGTATCAGCATACCCATTTTCCAAATGAGGAAACTAAGTCACAACTGTTCCAAAAGACTCTTCTCAGCCTAGGTCACAGGGCTGCCAAGCAAGAGAGTAGGCGGGAAGGGAAGCCAATCTAATCCGAAGGGGATGCTAGGCTTTTAAGTGAAATTAATGTTTAATGATTAACTTTCAGATGCCAAAGTCAGGCTGTGAAAGTGCTTTAGCCAGAGAAGCTTAAGGCAAGGGAATAACTAACTCATTCACTGCCTATTCTTTAGAAGCCTTTGATGTGTGATTCTTCCTCCCTCCTCCACCACGCTGCAAGCAGAGTCGCCCCTTAAGGGAACACAGTTTTTCAATGCCCCACAGCACTGGAGTTCTTCCTTTAGGGCTTGTCCACAGTAAGCGGTCTTACCTGCCAGCACCTCAGTTCTTTCAAAGATGCTGCTTTCCTGGGCAGTGCTGGACATGGACACCTTGTTGGACACATCCTTCTCCCCTTCAAACGGAAAGTCTTTCTTGGGGATGATTTCATTCTCCTCCAGTTCTTTGGGTTCAGTGGGGACCCGACTCCCAGGCCCCACTCTCTCAGGGATGTAGTTATCTAGAGGCACCTGAAAGAGGGAAAGAGAAAAGAGGTAAGCACTAGGTAAGTCTTCCGATGGACACAGGGCAGAGGACACAATGAGACGCTCATGAGAATCTGGACTGAATCACATGGTCTGAGAACAGGAACCAACGCCAGCTTCTAAAAATTATGCTGCTAAAATCCCTATCCTTTTTCAGTGTATCTGTCCCAGATGGGAAATAAGTTTGATGGAAGGCATAGGGAGGTGGGTGTTCCCACACTCTGCAGGCCGGCAGGGAAGGCAGGTATTCTAGAGTAACCCCTCCAGAGGCAATGCGGCAAAAACCTTAGAAACTGCTTGCCCTTTGAGGCATTAAGTTTGCCTCTAGGACTCTATCCTACAGAGCTAAACCTGTGTCAAAAACATTTGCCACAGTGTAATAATTTTAGGATTGCAAGAAATTGGAAACAACTTTTCTCAGGGCCTGGGATATGGCTCAGTGGCACAGTGCCTGCCTGGCAAGTGCAATGTCCCAAGTTTGATTCCTGGTACCAAAAAAAAAAAAAAAAAGCCCAAACATACCCAAACACACACACACACACACACACACACAAACACCTTTTCCATCAATAAGGAAAATCAAGTGAACAATTAAACAGCCTTTAAAAGTGACAAGGAACAGGTCGGGTTGGGAATACAGCTCCAAGGTGCAGCGTCTCCCTGGCAAGCGCAAGGTCCTGAGTTTGATTCCTGGTACCCACAAAAAATAAATAAAAATGACAGTAACATTTACTTATGCAGGGAAGTATTCAGGACTACTGTCAATAGAAGGTGCAGCATACAGAATTGTATACAACTGGAGATCAGTGCTGGGAAACAGGTGTAGGTACATAGAAAAGGAGCTGGTATTGATAGTGATTATCCTAATCACAGCTGTGCCTGTCCCAAATTGAACCAAGGAACCCACGTAAAAGTGGGGGGCACATGCTATACTTACCAAGGACTCGCTCGCTTCAGAGATGGTCTTGGAGTCCGCTGAATCATCTGTAAAGTCAAAATGGCTGTGTGAGTATGAGGTCCATGAACCCCAGTCACTGACGCCCTCAGCCACGGCAGGTGGGAGTCCTCCCTTATAACCAGTCCCTAAATGCTCTATGTCCAGCAAATGAATATTCCCACCTCAACCTCTGTCACCTAGTTTGAAAAAATGGGGCTCTAACACCTGCCTCCCTGACTTTCATAGCGACATGCGCACTGGTAGCTACGCAGGTGCTATGTCAGCTCCGAACCCGGCTTAATTGTGAATTCCAGGACTAACAGCAACATCTGCAAGCGGGTTAGAAATGGAGAATTTCAGAGTGGACTGAATCTATATTTAAACAAGATCCTCAGAGGATTATAATGTTTGAGAAGGGAGACTCTACAGTATTAAACACTATATATCAAGACTTTACTGAAACCAGGAGGGGTGGCATATACCTCTAACCCCAGCTATTTGGGAGGCTGAGGCAGAAGGATCACAAGTTTGAGGCTAGCCTGATCAACTTAGTGAGACACTGTCTCAAAATAAAAAATAAACAAAGCTAGGGAGCCATCCATGGTGGTGCATGCCTGTAAATCTAGCACTTAGGAGACTAAGCCAAAAGGATCACCATGACACTAAGGCCAGCCTAGGACATACTGAGTTCAAGGCCAGCCTGAACTGCATAGCCAGACCCCATCTCAAAAAAAAAAAAAAAAAAAAAAAAAAACCTAAGTATACACGATACAGTTCATTTTTAAAACACACACAGTTACTGAGTGCTTGGTATTTGCCAAGAACCTTAACTCAGGTCAGTCTCACAACACTGATACATAGTCATTATTATTCCCATCGTATAAATTAGAAAACCAAAGCTCAGAGTCAGAGTTTGAACTCATGACATCTTTTTTTTGGCGGGGGGAGGGGGGTGGAGGGGTTATGGAAGA